>CAOGCB010149731.1:0-38817 GCA_948266635.1 Cnidoscolus chayamansa
GATGACTTATTATCTTAATATAATTAATAGATTATATCTTTAATTACTATTTGAATTTAAAATATCCTAAATATTTATATTTTCAAAATAATAATAATAATAAAAAGAATAATCAAGCTATCTGTAGTATTATTACATGCAATTTCTAAATAATAAAGGAAAATTCTCTCAAATTACATGCAATTTTTTGGGGATTTTCTTTTAAAAAATCTAATTTATGTAAAAAGAAAAAGAGAGAGTAAAAAACAGAGTGGGGAATGGTTAAATACAAGGCAGACATAAGAAAACTCAAAACCGAGTGTGTCTGAAGAGTTGCCGGGAAATGCCTGGCTTTCTTGGCGGTGTTCTAGGCCTCTCTCTGTGCCTGTGTTGGTGGAGGGTGACCACTCGTTGCCCCCTCACGGTGGGCCTTTCCAACAGCCTTGCATTCATTATGCTTCATTTCTTCATTAATCATTAAATTAAACAATTCAAGAAAAAAGGTTAAATATGTCTCTCTGATTCACATTGTCTTACTTTTCCTGCTTTACTAATGTCCATAGAGAGAGAGAGAGAGAGAGCGTATACGGAAGAGGACCATAACATACGGCTGCGTCCACGGATACCATTCAGTGCAGTGGGCCCTAGTCTCTCTCTCTCTGGCGCTGTCTTCCGTTTCTGTTGACGCTTCCCTACTGCTGTTCGTTCTCCGCTTTTACCAAACTAACCCTTTCTTTGTTGGCTTACTATATCATGGAGGGAGAAAATGAGAAAAGAGATGGGCAGATGTCACCATCACAAGACCCTCTGTGTCTCCTCACAAGTGGATCTTTGCACGTTATGAATGTTATAGGAGAAAGAGTTTTTCTTCTTTTCAATTAATTAATTTTCCAGAGAGAGAACCGCCAGCTCTTTGTATATGTTCTCTACTGCACAGTGTGCACACAACCCAGAAACAACATCGCCACTCCCCTGTACTATTTACAACCCACCAGACTCCCTCTTCTCTCTCTTTCTCACCTCCTACCTTCCTTCCTTTCTCACTCTGCACGTGGCTCTCTGGAAACCATTCTTTCTTTTTTTTTCTCTACGTTTCATAAAGATCAGAACGGTGTTTTTTCTGCTTTATTTTCTTCATCAAGTCGGTGGCTTTTTCTGCTGATTTGTCTCTTTTTTTTTTTTTTTGTCTCATTTTACCCGAAAGGTTTGGGATTTGAAAAGGGTCTCTCTCTCCTCTTATCCAAACAATGTCTTTTCCTTCTGCTGCATAACTAGCCAATCTATTGTATCAAGTTTGATATGAAAAAGCTGTTTTTTTTCTTAAACCAATTGGTTTGCTAGTACGGAAATTCTATTTAAAGGGTTGATTAGAGCATTTTCTTTGTGTTTTACTTAAACTTATAAGAATCAACGTTTGAATGCATGAAGAAAACGAGTTTTTCAGAAATGTAGCTGGGGGAGTAATAGTTCAATGCTTTCCGGTTCAATTTTTTCCTCTGCGGATCACATTTAAGTAGACGTTTTACGCTGAATTTTGGAGCCCTTTGTTTGCTGCATTGGTTTCTACAGGCTAAGAGATCAACTATTTGATGATCTTGTTAAGTTCGACTCAGACCCATGAAGAATTTTTACTGGTTTAAGCAAATCTCCAACAATGGCAGATCAGGGAGGAGACTCTCTCTTGGAGAGTACAGGAGAGCGGTTTCGTGGTCCAAGTATTTGGTGTCGTCTGGTGCAGAGATTAAGGGAGAGGGAGAGGTAGAGTGGAGTGCAGATATGTCTCAATTGTTTATTGGTAACAAATTTGCATCAGGGAGGCATAGTAGAATCTATAGAGGGATTTATAAGCAAAGAGACGTGGCAATTAAAATCATAAGCCAGCCTGAAGAGGATGAGGACTTGGCCGCTATGCTTGAGAAGCAGTTTACTTCAGAGGTGGCTCTGCTCTTTCGATTAAGCCATCCTAATATCGTCACTGTAAGCTCTATTTCTTCAATGGCGTGTTTTTGCGTTTTCGTTTTAATATAATGGTGTGTGGAGTTGCTTTGTCTTGTTGTTTTGCGGTTAGAATATGGACGAAAGGTACAATACTGATTTCCTACGGAGCTTGGTGCTAGAACCCTCCATTATAGCCAATTATGATGTTATTTATAACATAAACTTGTTAAGAGGGCGGTTCAAATGGTTGTTATGAGGTTTATATATATATATACAAGAAAAACGAAGCCATAGGAATTCAACTTTGTTATGATGGTGAAATGCTTAGAATTGGGGAACCACAACATTTTTGGTCTATGATAGATGCCTTTATTCTGCCGGTTATTCATTCCAAAAGTTAATGCTTTTCTGGGTCAGGTTTGTTCAACTACTCGCTCTGACAGACATTTATTGCATCTTGCAACCATGGCTACAGATGACATTACCCATGTGCATTATTTATTACAATTGGTTTTTTTTTGGCCTCTGTTGATAAGAAAATTAAAGTTTATGTAGCACTGCACCTGCTAAATATAGGAATGTTGATTTTCTTCTACTTGCTTGTTAGTTGTTACCCTTTGGTACCATTTGTGTTGATAACCCCCAACCCTAAGGCGGGGAGGTAAACTACGGTACACGGCATCTTTTTAGATAGGAGGTTCAGGGATCTGGTGTGCACAAGGAACCCACCCAGAGAGGATGAAACTCCCAATCTAAGAACTTAATCCATTTGCATTCATTTATGATTTTCTCCATATCCTTTTGACTTTCTTCGTTCAGTTTGTTGCAGCTTGCAAGAAACCTCCTGTGTTTTGTATAATTACCGAGTACTTGGCTGGAGGCTCATTGAGAAAATATCTCCACCAGCAAGAGCCGTATTCAGTTCCACTCAACCTAGTTCTGAAATTAGCTCTTGGCATTGCACAGGGTATGCAATATCTTCATTCCCAAGGTGTACTTCATAGGGATCTCAAATCAGAAAATTTACTACTTGGGGAGGATATGTGTGTTAAAGTAGCTGATTTTGGCATCTCATGCTTGGAATCTCAGTGTGGTAGTGCAAAGCTATTTACAGCGACGTACCGTTGGATGGCTCCTGAAATGATCAAAGAGAAACATCATACAAAGAAGGTTGATGTTTATAGTTTTGGCATAGTGCTGTGGGAGCTTTTAACTGCATTGACACCATTTGACAACATGACCCCGGAACAAGCTGCATTTGCAGTCTGCCAAAAGGTAAATTAATGTGATCAGTCTCTGTGGTGATTTTTTTTTTTCAATTTAAGGAAATGATTGTTCTATAATTATATGGATTGCACCTCGACTCTAATTATGCATGCACATGAGTGGGGTCTGCAAATTGTGATAGGAAGGAATAAATCTTAGCCTTCTGAGCAATTGATGATTGCTGCAATAATGATTCTTTGACTAAAGGAGATTTTGCATGATGAAATTTTCGCACACCGATTTTAAACCATTTGTTATTTAGAAGAATTTCCAAAGTTCTGCAAATTGAACACACATAAGGACTCTATGGCCAGAAGTAAACAATTTTTTTTTTCAAATGTACTTCTATTTATAACTAAAGACTTCTGGTGTATAGTTTTATTGACAACTCTGCATAATCTTTTTTCCCCTTCTAGTTCCTTAGAGAATCTTATAACTTTTTTTTTCTTATTTGAAATTGAGATAGTTTTGAGGACAATTAGGAGATACAACATTTGTTAGCATCTTAATCAAGTTAGTTATCTAATTGAAAAATTGATGGAAAGAAAAACCAAGAGGTATTGATGGTTTCAGCTGATCATAGAACAAGAATATATGACGATGAGTTGTGGGATTTAATTCTGAAGGTCTAATGATTGTTTATGTAAATTTCTTTTTGAGGTTTTTTTGTTAAATTTTGTTCTCTTATTTTCGATTCTTTTAGGATGTTAATAAGATTCTATATGCTAGTGAATGTATATACAGGTTAGCATTGATTTTAAGCGTTTTTTACTAAGAAAAAAAGACCTTTAATCGTAGTGTCTGTGAATTACTGATGGTTTCCATGGCCATGGAGATCTTTTTTGGTTCATATTAGTCTGATCTGGATAATGCATTCAGTATCATACAGATACAACCATGGTTTGCAAAAGTCAATAAGGTATTAAGATTCAGGTTGTTATGATGATGATAGACCTGGCATGGGCAAAGCACTGTTGCTGAAGTTTTAAACCGAACAGATCATGTTCGGAGGAGTAGGCTGATAATTGTTATGCATTGGAAAATATTGTGTTAGAGAGGCCATCATAGATAAGTATCCTATCAGTTTCATTGTCTTGATAGTTCATATAACAAGAGAAATTGCTGGAGTTTCTTGTTTCTTTTCTACTGCTGATTATGCATGCTTTGTCATTATCAGGCTATGGTGGCACTTAAATTGTCACATAGCTGATAGTAGGCTTGTCATGGGATATGCTCTAGATTTTGTGTAGAACAATATTACAGTTTCTCTGAATGGTTACAACTGTAATTAAGAATTAGAAATACTAACTAAAATGCATTACTATTTCCTATATATTTTTTCTTAAATAAGCTGCTCAAATATGTCTAAGATTTTCGACATCAAGAGGTGTTCAAATGAATGCTATTGCAGGAAGATTTAGGTTTAGCCTGGTTCTAACTTTTTTTTTTCTTAAAAAAGGAAAAACAAAATTGCTATTTATATTTTTTTATTTATAAGTGGTTGTGGTGGTGATTGACGAAGTTGTGTCACTTTGGATTGTTGCTTTTCATAAAAAAGCTTTTTCTTTTTTAACTTTTATATAAAAAAGTAATTTTCTTGCTTTTCTGGATTCTATCAAATCAATTTTAAATGTGCAAATAAACGAAATTATTTTTTATTTTCTTGAAAAAAAAAGCTACAAAGAAGAAAGTGCTTTTTCTAGCAATGAACCAAACGCTATCTTAAGCAGTTTAGCAGTAGAGAACACATGCTGGTAACCATTATTGATATAACCGCAAGCAAATATTTTGCAAGGATCTCAACTTCTGCAATGATTCCTGAACTGTATCTTCCTCACATGCTTGAGCAGTATGAGCACAAATCACTTAGATATTCCCATATCCATATTGCGGCCATCACATGTGTGGCCCCACAGTCTTGGCTATTCTCACCTGTGCATATATCTTCTTGAAAACTGAAGTGTTTTCAAGACTAAATGCTAATATTTTATTTTTGAAGTTTGCAAGCATTCATTGTGTAGTAGAACATAATTATCTTGCTTTGCAGTTCCTGCCCATCCAGGTGGGATCTGAAAGAACTGTTCATATTAATTTCTTGTTTATTATCAGACGAAGCAAATGTAGTTAGGGAAGCTGCAGCAAAATGTTCAACACTTCTTTTCTCAAAAGTTGTTTGTTAAATGATGCTGTGTTCTTTATGGTGGCTTCTTGTTTGTAGTTCAACCACCAAGAAGCCAGTGCTGGAAGTGGGTTCTTTATATGCATTGGATCTTTCATAAAAGAGAATGACTTAGCTTTAATATTTTATGCCAGAGTTCATTTAGTATTAGTATCTGATATCTTTCTGAGTTTTCTGCAGAACGCGCGACCGCCATTACCCCCTACATGTCCGGTGGCATTTAGTTGTCTCATCAATAGATGCTGGTCGAGCAATCCAGACAAGCGACCGCATTTTGATGAGATAGTTTCAATTTTGGAAAGATATTCAGAGTCTGTTGAGCAGGATCCAGAATTTTTCTCAAATTACAAACCTTCCTCTGAAAAAATTATTCTGGGCTGCTTACCGAAATGTATGGCTGGCCATGGTTGATGATTCTGCTTCTGTAAAAGCCTAGTATCTCTTCTTCAATTATGTGTGATGCTAAGGGTACCATAATTGATAATTCTTGTGTAGGTTTGTTGTGAGTAGGAGCCTATATGTGGCCCTTTTTTTATTTTCCTTTTTCTGTAATACTTTTGCATCAATTGGAACAAAAGCAGTTCCTTAGATGCTTCCATGATTATCCACCATCTTGTATACTTGTTCTGTTGTATCCAATATGGAAAAAAAAAATGAAGCTTTACTGAGTGAGAAGTGAAAATTGATCAATTGAGCCCAAAAGTCTTCAATTGGTGGTGTTGGGTTGGCTTACGGCCTGGCTGTTCTGCAAGATGTTTATTATACAGCAACAAAGAAAAAAGGACAGTTTAGATTTAGGCTCTGGTCCGAAAGGGCGTGGGTTCAAATCCCACAGCTGTCAATGCTTTTATGCCTTTGTTCTCGATATTGATATTCATTTCATTAATAGTTGTTGGAGGTATTTGGTGTTGCATACATTATTTTTTTGCCCATTCTATACTTTGTATAATAAAAAAAAGTTAGTTGGACTTGACCATCTAAACAAAAATTTAGACCAACAACCATAGAGCTTAATCATTTTGTTTTTTTTTTTATTCAAATTCCAATGATGAAAGAGAATAGATGTTGAGGGGAAAAAAAAGGGGGAATTTCTCTATTAGCTCCCCACGAGGGAGCAATTATTATTAATTTAATAGAGAAATCTGTGATGGGTTAAACTCCCAGAGTAATTACTTAGTGGCATTGCAGTGTCGAAATGAACCGTTGGGCAGCAGGCGGAGGTAGGGAATACTGAATAGCATTCACAATTATTGGATTCTGCTACCAACCTCTTTCAGGTCCACTATAAAAGCCATTTATGCGTTTATTTGATGCTCTTCGTTCTTTTTAGTTTTTACCTTTTTGTAGTTACAAGTTCAGTAATCATCCTGACAGAACATAATGCATGGCCCCCTTGTCCTTCTTTAATTGCATAGTTGTGTATCTATTTTGCTTTTGGTGATTAATGGCTAATGACTCCAACGACAAGCTTATGCATATGAATATAAACTTAGAGTATGTAAACCTTATATTTGGGAAATAATTCCATCAAAAAGCAAGTTGGCATGAACTTGAAATAGTTTGTGTTGAAAAAAAGAAGTTGACTTGGATCTAAAGGATCAAGGAGGATAAGTAAACTTCATGTCTGACCCAATGTCCATGTTAAGGATCTTACATTTCACCAACCCAAGTCAAAAGTCATCAATTGTAGGGTCATAATTGTCTTTACTGAGCACCCAAGTTACTTATAGCCACGTGTCATAATCCGGTTAAACGGAACTAGATTTGGAGTTGCAGGCCTCGTGCGCTGATTGGGTGGGAGAGCAGTCTCATTTCCCTCTCTCTGACCTTCTCCCTCTGCAATTTTTCCCACTTTTGTAGCATATTCTATTGAATACCTTCTTTCTTTTTTCTTCGATTATAAATCCCATTTGGCGTTTGCCTCTCAAATTCCCATCTTAGCCCTACCCTTTTCTTGAAATCTTTCCTTGTCTCTGTCCTTCCTTCCTGCCCTCCTGTTTATAAATACGCACAAACCAAAAGATGGATTTTTTCTGTGCATATAAATGTACCTGAATATCTCAATTTCTACCTTCAGTCAGATAACATATCATCTCCGTACCTTCTTCATGGCTGGTTTCTGAGGTATTTATGTCATTCTATATCTTTCATCCTTATGTTAACCATTTTATTTCTGTTCTTGCATTATTTTGAGAGGTCAACTTCAGGAAAATGGATTTTATCTTCCATTCTGTTGATTTTTTTTTCAGTTATCTTATATATGGGTTCGCATTATTTTTCATGGCTTGAATTGATTTCTGTTATTATAATGTTAATTATTGGTGAAGTAACGTGGGTTAATTTTGTTCATGTTTCTGGAAATATTCCAATAAGGAAGGTTGAGTTTCCTTTTGTTCGTAGTTGAGGTTTGGCTATGTACTTTTTTTTGGCAAAACGTGGAAAATTTGATTCGCAATGGAGATTTTTGTTTTTGATTCATTTCGCTATGGCTTGAGACATCACAGGCGGAGACAATGATACGATTATAATACAACAGGCCCTAATACTCGTTATTTGCAATTTAGATTTTAGCATAGAAGTTATATATTGAACTTTAATATTATCACTGCTCTTTTTTTTTTTTTTGCTTTCTTTTTCAATTATCTTTTCATCTTACGTAAACTTATGCATATTGGTTCTTGAAGTTGTATGCAATGGGATTCTTGTTATAAATATATATGTTTCTTTGGGTTGGATCTGCTCTGTGAACTGTTTGATAGATTATTTCAATATCTTAAACCTCTGCCACAGGGTATTCAATAGAATCCAGTGGTTTCCGTTGATTTTGGAAGATAAAGATGCCTGGAATAGCCATGGATGAAACCAATGAGGAAGCTGCAGTAACTGAAATGGATGAAAAATCTGTACCCATTAAAGAAAATGCATTGTCAAATGAGTCCCCCAGGAGTGCATCGAGTCCACAAAGCCCTCGCATTACAGTCCTAGATGTTGCAGCTGGTGGGGTGCCTGTTGGTGAGGTCGCTGTTGACGAGGCAACTGGTCACGGTGTGGTTGAAACCTCCATTGAGCAGCTTTATGAGAATGTCTATGATATGCAGAGTTCTGATGTATCGCCCTCGAGGCATAGTTTTGGATCTGACAGTGAGGAGTCTAGAATTGATTCGGAGTTGGGCCATCTTGTTGGAGGAGAGATGAGAGAAGTTGAAAAAACGGAAGAGGTAGACGAGGCAGAGCATGACAATAACTGTAACGCCTCTTCTGAGAAGGGAGGTTCATCTGGGAGTAAAAAGTCTGGAGAATTGGACCAGAACCAATCTGCAAGCACGAAATCCATTTATTCAAACACCTCAAACAAAGGTTCTCACTTAGCACTGGACTCTGGAGCACCATCGAACTTGAGTCCTAAGGGAAAAAGTCCTTCAGAGAAACCCCCTATTAATAAGCAAAATGATAAGAATTTGAAAAAAGCAAATGGAGTTGTCAAATCAACAAAGAAGCGAAGGAATTCCCGATTGAGAGGATTGAACTTAAAGACTGGAACTGAGGGTTCATCAGAATCAGGATTGGATAATCCAAAACTGGGACGATTTTTGCTAAAGCAAGCAAGGGATTTAATTTCCTCAGGTGAGAATCCCCAGAAGGCTCTTGAATTAGCTCTTCGAGCAGCTAAATCATTTGAAAGTTGTGCAAATGGAAAACCCAATTTAGAATTGGTGATGAGCCTGCATGTTGTGGCAGCAATATACTGCAGCATAGGCCAGTACAACGAGGCAATTCCTGTTCTTGAGCACTCAATTGAAATTCCAGTGATTAAGGAAGGCCAAGAACACGCCCTTGCTAAGTTTGCTGGTCACATGCAGTTGGGTGATACTTATGCAATGCTTGGTCAACTTGAGAATTCAACGAAGTGCTACACAACGGGATTGGAAGTCCAGAAACAAGTTCTGGGGGAAACAGACCCTAGAGTTGGTGAGACCTGTAGGTATTTGGCTGAAGCCCATGTTCAAGCATTGCAATTTGATGAAGCTCAGAGGCTTTGTGAGATTGCTCTAGTTATTCATAGTGAGAATGGCACACATGCTTCTCTTGAAGAGGCAGCTGATCGGAGGCTCATGGGTCTCATATGTGAAACAACGGGAGATCATGAAGCAGCCCTTGAGCATCTTGTTTTAGCCAGCATGGCTATGGTGGCAAACGGCCAGGAAGCTGAGGTTGCCTCTGTTGATTGTAGCATTGGAAATTCTTACTTGTCTTTGTCTAGATTTGATGAGGCTGTTTTTGCTTATCAAAAAGCTCTCGCAGCTTTTAAGACCACAAAAGGAGAGAATCATCCAGCTGTTGCTTCAGTATTTGTACGCTTGGCTGATATATACAACAAAACTGGGAAACTAAGAGAATCTAAATCATACTGTGAGGAAGCCCTTAGGATCTATGAAAAACCCATGCCAGGGATCCCACCAGAGGAGATAGCAAGTGGGCTCACTGATGTTTCTGCTGTATATGAATCAATGAATGAGCTTGAGCATGCAATTAAGTTGCTACAGAAGGCATTGAAAATATATAACGATACCCCTGGTCAACAAAGCACAATTGCTGGGATTGAAGCCCAAATAGGGGTCATGTACTACATGCTGGGGAATTACTCTGAATCTTACACCTTCCTCAAGGATGCAATTTTAAAGCTCCGTGCGACTGGAGAGAGAAAAACTTCTTTCTTTGGCATTGCTCTTAACCAAATGGGTCTTACTTGTGTACAACGTTACTCTATAAGTGAGGCTGCAGAATTATTTGAAGAAGCTAAGATTATTTTGGAACAAGAGTGCGGACCATATCACCCTGACACCCTTGGGGTATATAGCAATCTTGCTGGAACTTATGATGCAATGGGCAGGTGAGCACCCCTTCTTCTTGTCATATTGTGTATGCTATCATAGGCTTATTCTCCATTATGGTGGAATTTTTTTCTTAATGCACGCTAACCAAACCAATGAGCGTAGATAATGTCTGAATTTGCTTGCGTCACTTGATATTAAAGTGCATGTGTATGCACACACTCCCCTGTCTGTAGAAGAAGTTTGAATAAGCGGTGGATTGTTGACGTGGTATGCAACTTTAATGCAGGGTGGGTGATGCAATTGAGATCTTGGAGCACGTTGTTGGGTTGAGGGAGGAAAAACTTGGGACAGCAAATCCAGATGTTGATGATGAGAAGAAGAGGTTGGCTGAGTTATTGAAAGAAGCAGGAAGAGTACGAAGCAGAAAATCCAGGTCACTTGAGAATCTCCTTGATTCCAACTCTCATGGCATAAGTAAAGACGGTATTACAGTATCATGAGGATGTTTTTTTATACAGGTGTTTACAATGTATTATATCACTTAATTTAAGAAAGAATGGAAAGGAAGAAAGGAATAGGTGATTGAAGTTTCACTATTTTGATTCTTATTTGCGTGGGAGATTTGAACAAAATAACTGCAGATGCGGATTTGGTTGTATTGCTGTTCTCTATTGTATCACTCCTTTTTCTGTTATAAATGTAAATTCTTGGTTTTTATCGTTTGCATGTCATGATTAAGACTTCATAGAATATCTCTATTTCATTTTTGCAAGGATAATTTCTGGAGAATCAATTGTTGTGTCTGAGATTTCTGTAGGTGGTTTGAGTAGTTCTTTGATATCTTGTTTCATTTAAGGTCAGAGACTCATAGCATCAACTTCTAAACCCACCCAAGTCAATCTCCATTGTTCTCTTCAGCCACATAATAACTTTTAGTTAGAAATACAAAAATCTTTATTATGAGCAATGGTGATGTTCCCTGCACCAGAGTGGTCCCAATGAACTGCCAAGTACCTTCATAAAACACACTCTTATCCCAACAGGAATCATCAAAACACAAGTGACAGTTTCCACGTCGGGAAAATCTTGCTAGCTGTCTCTTCAAAATCCTTCAACAGCTGGCTCATCTCATTCTTGTTTTCTTCTGGCTTTGATAACACGAACAAATACTGGAAGAGATATGGTTCTAGTAGCTCAAATGTCTTAATCAAATGCAATCCAGGCTGGCAGTGTCCCACTCCCACAACTGGAAGTTGACATTACTCACAGTTTGGCCACTGAACATGGTGCCGCTTCCTCACAATCTGATCATACATTAGTCTGATGAATGCCAAACATCTCAGAGGTTACGATGTACGATCAGCTACCCCTCAGTCCCGACATGGACATCACAGGTCATGACACCTTATCATGCAATCAACAATTCTAAAACACTTGATTCCATCCTTTAAAGCAAGCTAGTCTTAGCTGATGTACGTTTTACTTTAGCTCACTTTCCAGGGTTTCAAGTAAAGAGAAAATCATTACTTGACTTTCCCTTTCTCAAAAAGGAAGAAAATTAAAAAATCGTCAATGATAATCTCAGGAATCAAGAGTTTCACCTCTGCATATTTCTTGCAGAATTTAGTATTTTGTTCAGTTCCATCGTACCTAATTTTGCCAGAAAGTGAAATACCACTAATGTGCTTGTAAAATTTCCAATTACATATACATGAACAAAAATGACCAAACTATAATAAAAATATCTGAAGCTATGCAATAAGTTTGCTTAGTTAGTTTCTATGGAATAGCATGGTTAGGGGGCATCTGCACTATTGCAAGAGTAGCCTCAGGTCTCCATCAGTTTCAATCTCGCACTGCTTGTCTCCATGTCCTTAAAAGTCCAGTATCAGCTATGAAATTGCAATCTTGGAAGTTGGCACTGACGTGTACCCAATCATTAGTAACAACAGCCAGTTCAACTACTTCTATTTGTACGGTTATATGATATATCTAGTGACAGCAAAAAATTGCTCACTTCAAGCAAACTCAAACTCAGCCTCATCAGGCCCAATCATTGCTAACAGCAAACGAGGAATATAGCTTAATCTTTTCATCTCCAATGTTTAACTTTCAATTCCAGCATTAGCATTCTCGGATTGATTGCATGAGAAATCACCAGAGAAGATTGATTGGATGAGGAACACTGGGTACAAAGATATGAATGTTGTTATTAACTTCAATCCAACTGCATCTAGGCTCCTTTTCAACTCCTATGTATTCAATGTCTGATCTAACTCCAGTAATTTCACCATTTCCCTGAATCTTCATAGAAATTTGCAAAGGTACACAGGTGACCGATATTATTAAGATCATGCTAAAAAATGTGATTAGATACAGCTTCTGCTAATCTTGTGATTTTTGTAAGTAAAACCCATACATGGTCATGTGGGGAATAAACCATGATCAAATTATATTGCCTCATTCAGATGGCTATAGCTTGGCCATGAAGATCAAACATGCAAGTATTTTTTCAAAACTAGGCTCAAGGTTATAGTCTTTAACCAACCTGTCAGTCAACCTTCCCAGCATGCCTTCAGGTAACCAAGGAGAGCAGTAGAAGTTGCTTAGTCAGGCTTCATACCTGCTCCTTTCATCTTTTCAAATACAGTGAACATTTTATCACTATGGAATTTCAAATCCAAATATAATTGAATTCCATGATACTTCATTATCATAGGCATTTTGTCAAGTACACTCCACAAGCTATTCATATACCCAAATCCGGAGGTTCTTGTTAGATAATTGATCACAATAACATTGAACTCAAGGCCAAGCTTCAGAAGGTAGCAATGAGCCTCCTTACGTGAGGACAAACAGAGAGAACATGACAATATTGGGTTTGATTTGTTCAGACTGCATACCAAAAATGCCTTCAGAGCTTTATCTGCAAACTCTCGAGCAAATCCAGATATTAGAGCATTCCACGACACCAAATATCCTGGTTGGTAATCTACATAGAACTTGAGCAGATTCCCTGTTCCACATTTTCCCTAGAGATCAAATAGGGCACCGCCAACAAAAAATGTAGGAATCAAACACCAGTTTTACTGCCAGCCCATGAATTTCCATGGCTAAAGACCAAGAATGAACATGCCCATAATGCATCCAGAAGTATGACAGAATCCAGATCAATCCAGCTTAAAGTCACAAAACAATTGCAATGTTAGAGAACCCCGCCCAGTCAAGTTATAATTTTGATATTGTCTGAATACTTTGAAACCAGTCTCAAGATCATAACATGCAAAATACATTGCCATGGGCCGTGAAAGCTGCTCCAATTCATATAATTTTGAGTCCAAATATGAGCATAATTCCATGAATCAGTTACCCAATTGCTAAATCCAACAACTGTGAGCACAAAAGAGAACAGTCACCTGAATGAGGAATCTGGATTAGACCCTAGTTTTAACATCTCAAGAATGCCAAAGCACAGACACTCATTTGAAACAAATCTCAGAATCATTCACTATATTTTCTCTCTCCAGCTCTTCATCAAAATTCTATCCAAAAACATGTCAATCATTCTCTCTCTTAGCATTTCATGTACATCAAAAAAAACCACAGACTACGAATTCATCAGAATCCGACCCATATTTCACAATTAAATAATGATTCTCTTTCACATGAAACAAGGACGATATAAAAGAACATGATGGGAGAGCAGAGAGGCAAGCTACCCAAGCCAGGTCCACCATCCACACCACCACAATCCCTGATCAGCCTGCTAAAGATGGTCAATGAATTTGCATCGTCCCCTGATCAGCAAAACGCAGATGCAATTGATTCCGTGAACTGAATTTCTACAATCCATTTTTTCCCTCAAACATCTTGCCCGAATGCCGAACCAGCCACATTTCCAACAGATCACCAGAAATAAATTTTCAAAGTTATATCTTCCAAAGGTACGAACTACAACAAATGCCTAAGATTTACCTTGCCCTTAAAGAGCCCACCCCACCAAAAGCTTTAAAGATATACCCTCTACTGGAAAACCACATTCAAGCAAATTAAGATATGCCCTGATTGCAAATCAAGACATGCCATTATCTGTACACTCTTTTTTTGCTATTAACCAGTGAACACCAATTGCACGCTTATCTCTCAACATCCCCAGAGTGCCACTTGACTTCTGAAGGGGACTGTCGAGAGTATAGAAATGAATGAAACTATAATACATGGTTGGAACTGTAGAAAACTAAATGTATCGGCTGACATCCTTGGCCGTCTGGAGAGACCGAAGAGGGTAAGTGACAGTGGACTGAGCGATCGTACAGTTGCCGTCCTCTTCCGGTGACAATTATGTCAAACGCGGTTCTTTACTTTTCTTCCAGCAAATTCTTTTGGAGGACAAAAGTACCCTCATCAGTTTAGTGGAATTTCAGGCATACCCTTTTCTATATATATACATTTCGTCTGCCTCCAAATTCCCTCCTAATTCAGTGTGTGTGTGCACCGTGCATAGAGCAAGCTCTCGCCGCTGTTTACGACCAATACGAGTAAATAAGAATGGAAGATAAACCCTCCATTTCGCCGATGAGCTTTGTTGATCAGATAGTAGTGAGTAGTATCATCGCTTCTTTATTTTTCTGATCGTCTTCTGTAAACCTATTTTATAACTTTGCATGCTTAGTTTTGGAAATTCGATGATTTAGGTGCCAGGAGATGTAGTTCTTGATCTCTCTACCTTGACTAACCAGACTATCAAGCTTGGTGGTGGCCTCCGTCAGGTCTTTCTTTAAGGGTTTTAATCATAAGCTTTGGTTTGTTTCTCTACGTATATGTTTTCGGTTTCTTTTCCCCTTAAAAAGGAATAATTTTGGGGGTGACATTGGCTGGTTTGGGTCCTTAGGATCTTGTTTATCATAATCCATATAAAATTTCCCCTTCTTTTTTGTATCTTGGCATTCTGCGGATTTAGTCTATTAAATATTTTATATTTCATGTTGTCTACAACTGTATGCAATACACTTTCAGCCTAAACATACACTGAAGTAAGATTGTATGATGTGCTAGTGCTCGCTGTGGATCCCTTTAATTGAAAAAGAGGGACATTTTCTCATTTCCAAACGAGTGAGTTGTAGCTGGCCTAATTGCCTATTGGCTTTGGTTTTGTCATGTTAATGCTGTCTTAATTATAAATTATGACATGATGCTTATTCTGTTTTTAATCCAATGAAGCTTGCTATAAATGTAATTTGGGTAGTTTTGCCTCTCCCCCATTCAAAAGAACTTAATAGAAACTGACTGTGTGTTTCATTTTGATGATGAGATGCTGATATTTATTTTGGGAATTATCTAGGACTCAGACGCTATCTCTGTCATGAAGGCTGGGAAATTGAGGTTCTCAAAGCCAAACAAATACTGGGTGGAAAGCTCCCAGAAAAGGGTAAAATCTACTCTCTCTGCATTTTGCACCTCTTTCTTGAGTTGTGATTTGCAGAACGTAAATATGCTACTCTCTCTCTATTTATCTTTTATTTAACATGTTATGAGACAAGGCTACTCCTTTTATTTACTTATTTTTTGGGCTACATTTCTTCATTTCTAAATCATCAATTATCCCTGACTAAATTGGTAAATTGGAATTGATTTGAACTTGTTAAACCATTTATAATATTGTAATTTCATCAATTTTACCATGTTAACCAGTTATCTTGTTTACATGAACGTGATTTTCTCTGCACATTGAATCATTCACATAAATTAGCTTGTAAAAATCATGAGTTGACTCGCAATTTTGACAGCCATAAACTACAAAACTCTTCACCATACGACTCTCTACACAAGGATTGTTTTTGAATATTGTCCAAGCTCTTCTGTCATAAATTTAACCATGAGAAATGCATGCTACAGAATCTGTGCAATACTATCATTCTCTCTCTCTCTCTCTCTCTCTCTCTCTCTCTCTCTCTTGCTGTCCCTCTCTTTCATTTATTTTCTTTTCATTTTTTCTAGAGGGAAGAGAGGGGTGATGTGCTCAGATAGTATGTGCTATGCCACTAGTGGAGCTATTGGATTTTGTTACAGTGAGGTCCTTTCACTGCCAACAGAGTGCCCTTTACAGTGAGGTCTTTAGGAAGATGCAGACGCAGATTCATAATTCTTTCCCAAGAATTTATTTGATAGTTTTCATATATTTTCCTGATCAAGGTTGCCAACTGCAATTATTTCACTCAAGTGCTCAAACATTATGAATACTTTTCATGAGATCTATTTCTTCGTCGTTATGATAATAGTTTTTTCTTTTCCTTGTATCCTTTCCTCAGCGGTTGTTTCTATGGTTTTGCTTTATATTAGGAAAATATATAAGCTAGGGTGTAGGAATGGACTGTATTGTTTGTCTTATTTGTTTCTGACATTGCTTTGAATAGTTTTATTTTTAATAACCTAACATGGCATTCTCTTGCTTGTAAATGGTCCAGTATGTGCCTTGTGTGGAAGACAGTGTTCTTGGAATTGTGGTAGACTCCAAAGCAGAAGTAAGCAACTTAGTATCATCCTTCTTGTGATTTTGGTTGTGTTAGTTCCTTGGTGCTAATTGTATTAAGCTTTGTGAAAGAACTAGTGTTCTTTTAGATGAGTAGGAATATCATCTTTCCTAAAGACAAGTAGGAGGATAATGATAGATTTTGTCATTGACAAGCTTTTGCATGCTTACAACTTTGATGTCGGTGGTATTTGTTTTCATCTATTTTAAGAAGGATTGCGAAGTGATTTTCATGCAGTAGTTGAGAACCAAATTGTACGTAAATTAAGAAAATAATAGTTTTCTTGAGAAACAAGACATAACCAGAGCCTCAGATCAAAAGATTTATGTTCAGATTCTTTTCTTATTTCTGTGTTAATTATGTTCATTTCCTGGAGAATTCATTTTAACTATAACTTAAGGATACAATTGATTGCATAATTTGCATAAATTTGGTGGACTACCCATTCATAGGAAACCAGTGAGCTTTGGTAATCCTGTAATCCTTGAAGAATTGAGTTATGACTTGTAATTGAACTGATAACACTTGAGCAAGAGAACCAATTTTCCCTGTAAGATTAAAAATAAATTAAATAGACATGAATAAAGAGGAATAGTAACATGCTGAAGCAATCCTTAAACTATCCTAACAAGAATTATGGACCACAATGAATGAACAGGCAGTAATCTCATATAACCGAATTTAATGCAGAATTCCTCTTCTTTAAGGATTTCAATCTACTTCATAATGGGTAGTGGCCCTTAATTTTGCATTTCATTGCTTCCTTATTTAGAACTGCTTTAAAAATTTTGACATGATGTGAGATAAGTCTTGCCCAAAAAGGTTGGAGGAGAAGCTAGTGTCAGATTGTTTATATGCATTCTGTAGATATTAAGTTTATGAACCACCTTTGTTTTCTCATTTTCCCGCTTTATCCTATTGTCTCAAATCCCCATTCCATGTGTTCTATTATTTTATGTCCTTATAGAGGTGTGCATGGTTCTAGGAGGTCATGAACCAAACTGAAGATTCAAACTGGACCAAACTGATTTTAGTATTTTGGTTCAATTCTGGTTGTTCACTGAAAACTGAATTGGAACTGTTGCAGACTCATATTGCAATTGAACAAAATTGAGATTTTATACACATCTCCTGTGATTTTTTAGGGTTTAGGATTTTATACATTAAGATTGTAGTAAATGATTGTATTGTATGTATTATGATCATGCGCAATATACAAACTGTTTTATATTTTATTCACCTGTTTTTTCTCAATAACTTGAGTTATAACTGCATTACACTTTCCCATTCTTAATTATAAGTATATTAATGTTTAATAATTTATTGCATATGTACATATCATATATTCAAGAAGTAGCTAAAATATATATTAAATGATATATTTATACTACAGTTTTCATCCTTATATATATATGTAATTAAAGATTAAATGAATAAGAAATAGTTTATATGTGTATCATATGATATAACGTGTATTTACATGAAATTTGCACTTTACTTTGAAATTTGACTTCATGATGTACTGTTGCTCGTGTTCTAATACATTCTTGTAACATATTTTTCATTTGCAGAACTTTCTTGTAGACATAAAAGGACCCTCCCTGGCATTTTTGCCTGTGCTTGCGTTTGAAGGAGGCACAAGGAGAAATATACCGAAATTTGAGGTGCATACTATGTAGACTGTAGAGTGCTACATATTCATTAGTGACAAAGATAATGTACTCTATCTTCTAATTCTTTTAGTTCTGTGATGAGATTTATCAAAAGTTTAAAATCTAAATTTGTTTATTGATCACATCTCATTTCAATAACATGGATTGGCATGGCTGCTTCTGCTTGCCACAGTGGAAAATAATTTTTAAGAAATTTTTATGGGTGAATTATGAAACATGAATTTCAAGAAACATGCACTCCTATGAGGTTCATCTCATATAGATTCAAAGGATTCAGTCTCTGTAGATAAAATATTGTGCAAGCACGGTGGCACTAGTCTTCAGGCATAATGCACTTCCCCAATTTTTTTCTCCGCTGCATTCATACATCACATGAAAAGAAGTGACTAAACACTCATTAAGCCGAATTAAATATGTCTGGATTCTTCATTTGTACCAAATTTCTCTAATGTTTCTTGTCAAAGGGAGGTACTTTGCTTTATGTTCGGGTCGTGAAGGCAAATCCTGGGATGAATCCAGAATTGTCATGCACTGATGGTCAGTCACTTTACATGCATTATTTGTATTTGATACAAAGGTGGTGTTTTTTTATTTAATGAGTACATGCTATTAATGAGTCTCAAATATTATCTGATTTATAGCCAGTGGGAAAGCAGCAGAATTTGGCATCCTTAAAGAAGGCTACATGTTTGAATGCTCAACTGGTCTATCAAGAATGTGAGGCATCTTCTTCCCAGTTTAACCTTTAAGAGACAACAAAACACTGTTGTAACATTGTTACAATGAACAAGATTATGAAGCTAACATCTCTTTCTTTTTGTTGTATTGACGTTTAATTTATTTTTTAGGCTGTTGAGCTCACCAACATGCCCAGTCCTAGAGGCTCTTGGCAGTAAGCTCTCCTTTGAAATAGCTGTTGGCTTAAATGGCCGCGTTTGGGTATGTTTCAATTGTTCGGTACTGTAGTTTATTTTCAATCTCTCTTTGGTTGCCCCACACACTCTCCTTATTCTTTGGTCTAATTATCATCTTATCTCTTTCGGCATTACATGTCATTTTAGGCCATGTAAAATGTGATCTCAAGGTATTATATGTGCAGACATTGTTGTTAAGTAATCAATTTTGTTCTCTTTAAAACTTATTTGACTTTTATGTACGAGTGAACAACTTGAAAATGTTCTTAAATATCGTTCTATGTTGAAGCAATTTTTAATGACCCCTTTTTGTTTTCTAACTGAGATTAGAGTCAAAGGGTGTTAACCTATGGAGATGCATTTTCAAAATCAGGCGGCTCCTCTAGTCAAGTGCTTAAGAAATATTTTTAATATGACCTTTTTTGTTTGAATTTCATATGAATCTAGGTGAATGCGGCCTCCCCTTCAACAGTCATTATTGTTGCAAATGCAATCATGAACTCGGAGACTTTGAGTGGCGTGCAGCAGAAAATTATGGTGGATAAACTGCTTCAGAAAATTCAAAGTATGTTGAGTACATCTTTTATTTCTGCCTTACGCTCATCAAAACTAGTAAACTTTCTTTCAGTCATTTTTAATTTCTTATGATTTTTTAATCCTTTGGGCAGCATGATTAGAGAACAGCCGACATTGACATTGTATGTTTCGGATCCACCGTCTTCATTAAATGCTGAAATCTTGAAACACCAAAAATTTAGCAGCTAACAGCTCATGCCTCACCGCTGGAAAGGCACAGTGGTAATTGAAGGCTTCCTAAGTCTTCTACACCTTTCCCCTTCTGGGAGTTGGGACAATGACCGGTTTGTTATTTTGATTGTAGAAGTAAATGAACAAGAATGCCTTGTTGAAGTTCTACTTTTGCTTTAAAACAAGTCTGTTTTGATTTTGAGTGATAAAAGGGTAGTAGGTACGAACCAACAATTAAATTGGAGTCGTCCTGAGGCTTCTAGTGGGTTGGTATATAATTATTAATTTTGTGAATCCTGGAAGCTTGATACGCCTAATCTGATGCATGCAAAGTAACAGTAGCTAATGCTTGGATGGATATTAATTCAGAAGTCCTCCACATTATCTGGTGTACTTGCTTGTTAATGCCAGCGCCCAATTTAGTTGTCCATTAATTATGAAGAATAGATTTTCTATTCTATGTGCTTTTCTCTTTTCTCCAGAAATTGGTTGGTATATTGATTTGTTATTCGAAATTCAATATGACAAGCAGAAATCAAAGAAAATATAACTGAATTATGGAAAAAATATAATAAAAAAAGAAAAGATAATAGAGACTGAATTTGTATCTAAATTGAACGTTGAGTAAAAGAAAACATACACTAGAGATGCAAGTAATGAAGAAGCTTCCGATTCCATGTTAATGATTTTCTGCACGATCCAGCTATAATAGCATTAAATGATTTTGGTTCTGTGTTGGGTTTGAAATGAAGTCATGGCGATTGGGACCGAAGCGTATGATTAATTGAAGTGAAGTCAGTAGTTAAGGTTCGCACAGGCAAGACCTTCAGAGATGTACTTGCTTATGAGCC
Source organism: Cnidoscolus chayamansa (assembly GCA_948266635.1). Classification (NCBI taxonomy): domain Eukaryota; kingdom Viridiplantae; phylum Streptophyta; class Magnoliopsida; order Malpighiales; family Euphorbiaceae; genus Cnidoscolus; species Cnidoscolus chayamansa. The sequence continues at coordinate 20,913 of CAOGCB010149731.1, forward strand.
AGAGAGGACCTAGACTGGACTGGACCTCAGTTCTTTCTCTTTTGGGATTTGGTAGAGAAGTTAAAGAGGAAGAAATGTTACACACTTGTTCCTATTTTATAATGAAGTTCTGCTATGCTCGTGTATTTTGTTGTTTATCTACTTCACACACTGTAGAGAAACTCATCCCTGTTTATTGACTTCAAATGAAACTAAGAGACCATTTTTTTTTTATAAGTAAAGTCAATTTATTAATGCTTTCGTAATTAGAAAAACAAAATTAACGTGTACATATATATATATTTAACTAAAACCAGGTCATTAGGCTGATCTAATATACTCAACTTAAAGATATGACATATGTTTAAGCAAAAAAAGCTAAGTGAGAGAGAAAAGAAAAATGCAAAAGAGCCTTATTTTTATGTCAGAAAATTTAATTCAGTTATATACTCTCTAAGTTCCAATGTTATGGGGAAAATATTTACTAACATGTAAAAATATTAGGAAAAGAAATTGAAGTAAGATCGCAAACAAAAAAATATTTACAGAAGAAAGATGCAAACATTTACAGATCAGTCTCTATACTTTGTACACAATCACGCACTCTCTCTCTCTCTCTCTCTCTCTCTACCAACTATTCCCATTTTACTGCTATAAATACACCTCTCTGCTACGGCATCCTCATCAACTCAAAACGATCCAAGACCTTCTCCCTCTTCTCTCTGCTCATAGTTAAATTAAGATATTTCACACTAAACTCAATTATTAATGGAAGGAGGGAACGGTACTACTGAATATAAAAAAGGGTTATCGACAGTGGAGGAGGACAGAATTTTAATGGACTACATAAGGGTTCATGGCCAAGGGAAGTGGAATCGTGTAGCCAAAGTCACAGGTTTCTATTATTCATTAGCTATCTTGTTTTCTTTTCTTACATATATATACGTTCTTTTCCTGTGTTTGTGTGTGTGTGTTTACGAGCGTGTGCTTCTCCATGTTGTTTAGGGCTGAAGAGATGAGGTAAAAGCTGCAGATTAAGATGGATGAATTATCTTAGTCCTAGCGTTAAGCGGGACAACTTCTCGGAGGAAGAAGATGACCTTATCATTCGGCTGCATAAAGCTACTTGGCAATAGGTTTCTTTTCTCTTCTTCTCTTGCATGCAAAATCTTCATAGTTATTACCTTTAATCGCTTGGATAACAAGTATATCCATCACATACCATTGCTGAAAAATTGTTCAACAACAGCCATCATCAAGATCATATACTACTGTATATACACGCAGACACCCACTTATGTAGTTATGCTCAAATTATAAAAATATATAAGTAAATTAGTAAATTATGCAAATCAAACTTCTGGTTACTGTTTATACATGGTATAGCACGATCTGTCTTCCTTTTCTTTCTTTATTTTTACCTTAAATGCTGCAGTTTTTCTTCCTATATAGAGTGAGCATTACTACCTTCTTTTTCTTTTCTGGGTATTGGTTCTATGTTTTTATCTTGCTTGCCTTCTCGTCACCGTTGCTGGTCTCAATTAATTAACACAAGCGATGAACTATTATGGAGTCTGAATTACGGTTGACATTATTGGTGCTGGATAAGATGTAGACGTGTATGGTTTTTTTTTTATTTTTTATTTTCAATTTGTTTTGGTCACCTGAAGAACCATGTTTTGTTACTTTATTTATCTATAGGTAGTCCTTAATTGCTGGTCGAGTCCCAGGAAGGACAGATAATCAAGTCAAGAATTACTGGAACTCTCATTTGAGCAAAAAGCTTGGAGTCAAGAAAGGAAAATTCAAAGTCACTGCTCCTGCTCCAGGATTCTCCAAGGAATTAAGGAACGATTCGTCAAGGTTTAACAATGCATCCAACCATGCATGCACTGCCGGGTTTGCATGCCATAATGGTATGGAAGATGGGTCTAAGAGTGTAATGGAGCTCACCACCAATCAACAAGGGATGATGAACTCTTTCTTGTTCTTGAATGACAATGACCCAAATCTTTATACCCCTAATTTGATGGAATTCCTAGAAGAATCTCTTGAATTTGTTTGGTTTAATTTGTATATCAATAGACACCTTGTTAATAAATAATTACCCTTTTTAAAAAGATCTTAATTTGTACAAAGGCAATAGTATATATGGTCATAGTTTCACATATACATATATTTATGTATATATGAATAATTTTAAACTCAAAATTTATAATTAGAATATTTAATTAAAAAAAATCAATTAATTTAATAATACAGCATAGTGTCAAGTGTATATATTAAATTTTAAATCCAAACACCATCCAATTGAGTGTGGGCAGGCGGCCCATTGGACGGAGTTCACAGAGCGCATGGGCTCACAAGCAAAAAAGAAACCCACACATGAAATTGAAGAACCCAAAATGAGGAAACAGCCAAGACCTGCCCATCAATGGAAAACGGAGATAAGAGTGGAGAGGCAGCGACTCATCTTCGGAAATTGAATAAAGCTCCATATTATCTGCACCCTTTTTGGCGTCTATCGCCACAACTAACAACTTCGAGCTGTAGCACCAGCACACGCTTCGAAATGAGCAAATACCGCTTCTGAGTTCTGACACCCACCTCAACAACCGTCATCAATTTCTCTTCTCAGGTCAGCAATCACAACGCCTCTTCTTTGCACTTTCAATTTCCCCTTCTCGTCGCTGATAATTTTCACTATTGTGCTTTAGTCAACCGTGGTGAGTCCATGGCTACTCAATCTTCGCCTCCTCCTTCCAGTCCTCTCGATGAGAAACCCCAAAATCCAGGTGCGCCTCCTCCTTTTCTTTTTTTCTCTGTATTTTTTAATCGGCGTGTTTATCCTGTTTATGGATGTTTTGGTTTTCCTTTTTTCTGTCAATAACTTGCTGATAGCTCGTTGTCAGTTTAACAAATACAAGAAATATTTCTCTCTGAATTTCAATTTATTTTGCTTTAATGATACAGGGCAATTCATTTGATGGTTTATGGAATTATGCTGTATTTATTATAATAATGTTAATTTTTCATCTCTGTACATGTACTGTTATGGGGACGGGAACAAAAAAAAAAAAAGAAGAAGAAGAAGAAACCGTGTCGAAACGATAAACCTTATTAACAACTGACTATTGAGTATGACCCATCTGCTCGTGACTTTTAACTCCTTAAAAAAAACATTTTTGTTTATCAAATGAGAAAAAATGTGGTTCATTGTTTTGTTTGAATTTCATAAAATAAGTTCTTCTTGATTGGATTTCGGAGTTACAAAGACTTGAGTTTAGTTTTATATTTATAGATAAGAGATCAGACGTGCCAAGGTGGAGGGGAAAAACATGCTTTGACCAAATCTTATCTGTCACCTTATTTTTGGATATATTTCAATTTCATTCCTGCAAGTTTTATTTTAATGAATCCATTGCTCATAGTATCTAGTAATTCTCTTTGGAACTTTTAGCTCCAGAGGTGGCACAACCAACAAATGAGATTCAACAACATGCCACGGAAGACGCTCCTAAACAAAGTTCACCATCTGTGTTCATGAACTCAGAACCAATGCGGGAGGAACAAGTACAGAATGCTGTCAAATTTCTCTCGCATCCAAAAGTTAGGGGTTCTCCTGTCATGTACAGGCGATCTTTCCTTGAGAGGAAGGGCCTCACAAAGGAGGAGATTGATGAAGCTTTCCGTCGTGTGCCAGTAAGTAATACTTTTTGTTTAGTCACTTTTCTTTCCAAGCCATTACCTTTTTTATGAGGAATCCTTGAATTCCGAATTTGTTCATGATTGTTCCGTTCTATCTCTAACTTTTTCTGCAAATTGAAGGACCCACCACCAAGCACACAAGCAACAGGTACAAATCAAGTAATAATTTTTGTAGTGTTAAAGTTGGACTCATATCTTTGTGCTACAGCAGTTCTTGTTGTATATTTGTCACTAATATTATTTGAGTTTCTACATAATACAAACAGAGGCGCAAGTGAAATCAACATCAAATGTTCAGCCACCTTCCCAAACACAAGCTCTTCAGCCTGCAGCAACAGCTCCTACTGGTGCCATTTCCTCTGTGCGAACTTTAACTCAATCCCGATTTCACTGGTATCATGTTGTTGTTGCTGTAGGATTACTGACTGCTTCGGGTGTTGGAACAATTGTATTAATTAAGGTATCAATAATTATTCTCTGCTATACCGCTCCATTGATTAGTGAAGTCAGTGAATGCCTAACATCCATATGCTATTTCCAAGGTTGTTGGATTGTATCTATATGTTTTGTGCGACCATTTATGCATTTTAACATGTGTCTCAGATTTTATGACTTTATTTTGAAGCTGTGTCACAAATATAACATTTTTTTCAGAAAGCTATTATCCCTAGATTGAAGTCTTGGATACGCAAGGTTGTATTAGAAGAAGAAGAAGAAGAAGAAGACCCTGTGAGGCTAGCTAATGCAAAACCAAGTTTGGCAGAAGAGGCAGCAACTGCTGCAAAAGCAGCAGCTGCAGCAGCTGCTGATGTTGCAAAAGCAAGCCAAGAAATGTTGAATTCAAAAAGTGAAGGTGGGATGTGGACTACCGTACTGTTTTTTTTTTTTCATCCATCAGTTATGTTGATTTGGATTACCTCTAATAAGTTACTGTCTTCATAATTGCTGAAATTTGATGTCTCCTTCTCAGAGAGAAGATACTTCAACGAATTTATGAATTTGTTGGATGTGCAAGTTCAGGAAATGAAATCAATGAACACTGCAATACGTAAATTGGAAGGTAAGGAGATGCTTTTTCCTTATTAAACAATTAAATTTGCTATATGACTGCATGAAATGGTGCTTGAGTTTCTTTCTGTTGGCTATCTCCAAGCAATACATGCTAAATTTTGATTTGTTGAGGATCTATTTTTGCATACAATTGATTTTTTTTTTTCCGGCAAATTATGAATTTATAATCAATCCATAAGAACTGCATTACTTAGAACCTTTGATCCTCATTTGGAGCCATCATGCTTACACAAGGTTATTTGTTGTGAATCCTAAGTAAGGACATGAGTCATATCTGAGATCATTTATTTCTATTAGTGTTTGAAGCCCATTACTTAGTTATGGACCTGTAGAAGTGTGGCCCAGGTTTGAGAATTTATAGATATTCCCATTCTTCAACACATTTTTTTGCCTGAACTAGCTACTCTCAAAGACTAAAAAATATGCCTTTGCAATTGCATGCAAGCCAAGACTAGTATTGGTGTGATCTAGACTGAAATAAAAATTAACAAATATTTGTTATCCTGTCTTCGCATAGTTAAGCAAAAAAAAAAAAAAATAATAATATGGAAAGAAATGTTGCTACATAAGTCCCAGATTTGGATGTGTATGGGAGAAATGGCGATTTGCATGTTGGTAGTGATGCTCCTTAGAAGGCAGAAAAATAAAACTGTCCACTGCTGAAAGTTTCTTTTCCTAATTGTTATTGATTTAGGGGAAGTTATGCACACTCTTGCATGTTCTTCAGTCCTATGGATTCTCCCTTAACCAAATTAGTGTTCTCTCTTCATTTCTAGGGTTTTATGCTGAAATTTTGTGTAGTTTCTGAGAAATATTTCTCAAAAGTGAACATTTACTTTTCCCGACTGTTAGGACAAACTAATAACATTGGAAGAACCCCTCTTGTTGATGAAGAAGATTATACACCTTCAGTGACAAATCATCCTAAGGTGAGTCATGACTCATGAGTGAAACATAGGTGTGAAATGATCGGAATTTGGGTTATAAATTCTATACTCTGAGTTTTAAGTTAGTCAAGTCCAGATTCTTTCTGATTCTTTTTTCTTTTTTCATTTTTCCCCAGCAAACCTTTACGAATGGGAAGGCCGAGTCTGATTCGCGGTCAGGTTGTTTATAGAAACTCCAGTTATCATTCTTTGTTGTTTCTTTTTTATGGTTTGATTTTCCATGTCATGTAATTACAATTTTATGGACAGTGAGATCTTCATCTGCCCCCACATCTTCTGAACCCTCCGTTGCACCGCATCCAAAGTCATATATGGAAGTAAGAAAACTGTGTAATTTGTTTATGTAAATTTGGACCATAAAGCTTAGGTTGGTTCAGTTAAGCATCTAGAGACAGATCTATTTTGTTGCATCTTAGACTGGCGTGTGTTTGATTTTTGTGGTCCTAGATGCAATTGAGGCTCAGAAGTTGTGCTTTACTAGTTTGTATTACAGCCCTAGCCATTTCGGCAATACCAAGAAAAGTACCCAATTTTTTTAAGGAAGAATTATAAAATACGAATCATTCTTTGTTTTTTTAAGTTGTCTGATTTAGATGATCCTTACTATGATAGAAATTAAGTTTACAATTTAACAAATTATTACTGCATGCATGTGTGTGATGTGAATTTCTTCGTTTATGATTAATGGTGAAGCTGGATAGATTATATATAGAAGATCATGAATCAAGTTTAGCTATGCCATTGTTGAATAAAATTTGGTAGAACTCATCTTATTCACTTTATTGTTTCCGAATTATATTGCAGATCATGGCAATGGTCCAAAGAGGAGAGAGACCTGCTAATATCAGAGTAAACCAGCCGTAGTTTCTATATTAAGATTGACTTGTTTTTGGTTCAAATGTTAAGCTTTTTTTTTTTATTTATTTTTTTTTTTTGTGGAATCATACACAGGACATCAATGATCAACCGCCCAACCCAAACCAGCCAATTACAAATACTCGGATAGCTGCAAAGAGTAAGGTGTGCTTTTGAAAGTTTTACCTTAATATCTCCCCTAAACCCGCCGCCCCCCCACACCCCCCCCCCTCCCTCTCTTTCCTTTTGACTCCCTTGATCTCTATTTTAATTTTTTTTATGGCTTCAGATTATAGACTAGTGGGTAGTTGCTTCATTGGATATGGTTTGCAATTTAAGGAATAGATTTTGGGGTTGGAAACTGTGAGAAGAAAGAAGGAAGAAGAGGTTTGTGAAGGAAAGCTTGAGCATTCCCCTCAAGCTTGATTGGGATTTACACAAACCAATAGGAAGCAGAATTGGAATTTGGAAGTATAAATTACAAACTGTAAGCTAATTTCTAGGACCCGAGTTACATGAGTACAGGATTCAAATAAGGAAGGATATCTCAGCATAAACCTATTTAACCTTTGAGAAGTTCGTGAAGTTCACTTTTTAATGCAAGCTTCCAATTTAATATTCCAGCATCTCTATTCATGAGGCATGATTTGAAATATACTCAAACTTACGCATATTTGACTTTGAGACCATGCAAATGCAGCTGATTGGTCCCTTGTCCATTCTTTCTCCTGAAATCTAATTATTGCTTTTACTCTCGTGTAGCCTTGGGAGACTGGTCAAACCCTAAATAATTTAAGCCAAGTAATCCAGTCTCAAGTAAATGGAGAAGGTTTGAATTCCAAGGTACCAGAAAATGGTTTGACCTATCAGTTTGATGGTGGGAATGCCACACCTTGGTGGCAGCGGAAGAGTGCCAGAATCACCGAGATTGAAAATGAAGATCTCAAGGATGGACCTTATGGTGCAAGAACTAACGAGCAACAAATTCAACGTACATGGGTTCCTCCCCAACCACCCCCTGTTGCAATGCCTGAAGCAGTAGAAGCCATCCGACGGCCAAAATCATCAGTTCAGAAAGAACAGTTGGCAGAGGATCATTCTGCATCTGGATCATCAACAGATGTAACAGATGAGTTGCAGAGGATAACAAAAATATCTGAATCAGGGAGTGCAATGGATGCGAATGGTGTTGGATCAGAGCTGAACTCAAGTGAGATAAAGGAAGAGCAAGAACACAGCTATGAAGAGAACTGAAGGTGGAACTCAGATTGGATGATCAGCTTGGCCTAAGTTATAGGTATTTACTTAAAATAATTGTCAAAGAATATTCTATCAGCTGAAACAATCAGTTTAGGTTCATGACTATTTTGTACCCTAACTGATTGCTAAACGATATTTGTGCTGTGGTGTTTATTTCACGAGAGAATAAAGTATGAATTCTAAACGATCATCACAGATTTTGTATATAAAATTAGTATTTGGTGGCCCATTACGAATGTATTTTCTTAGTTATTTATGCAGTATGCACTGAGAGAATATCTGGTTTTAACTTATCTGTGAATTGGAGGAATACCTTCTTTTCATTTGTTTTCAGGGTGCTTCATCTGTGTCTGTTGTTTAGTTAGAGAAATTGGCTGAAAACTTTTATGGACCTCAACCTAGAGTCTGATACATGGAATTTTTTAAGCATATGGATACTCATCTAGCTATCTGTTCGAAGCTTTCTGGGTTTTTAGGAATGAAAGGGAGATGCGATTCATTAGCCAAATCTAAAATTGGCAGTGGGTTAGTGATAATGAACACTTGTGTATGTCCAAACATGCCCTTGAGGCTTTGTTCTTCTCTTAGGATTGTGGTTAACAAGTAAACGGTTTTTCCAGTTACTAAGAAAGTGTTTGAGGTGAAACACATCAGAAAGTACGATTGAATCACTTATTAGATGTCACCCATCAGAAACAGACAGGGAAACACAAAAACATGTGGAAGGGGAAATCAAGCCAAGCAAAAGCCAAATTGCCTTAAACTCACACATGGGTGGTCTTGCCAACCCTCGCAAACGTTGTTAAGGTCAGAAAACTTAACCATTTTCATGCTTGAATAAGCTATATTTTCATGCGTGTCTAAAGTTTATCCATGGACATTATAATTCTCAAACCCTGATTGTCTACAATTATTTTTGAAATTAATAGATGTGGAAATCAGCAGCCCAAAATTGAATGATGGTTTAATATTTCAGTACCCACTTTTGACTGATATATGGGTTTTTGGTGGCATAATTATTATATTATGCTTAATAATGAACCACCATTGTCCATTTGGATGGAAGAAGTACATTTCCTGAAACTGAATGGCTACAGGATAGTTTTATATATTAATAAAATCATCAAAAAATTATATTTTCTTTTTCCCACTCTGAGTTACGTAGCATGTTGAACTTATACCAGTTGAAATCAGTACTAAGAGATTGAATTGATGAACTCAGAAGCATGTGGATGTGGTTCATGCCTTTCAATTTCTAAAGAAGATGACAAATTCATGCAAAGGCAAAGCCATCATCTTCCTCTTCCACCCTCTTTATTATTCAAGATGCCCTGAATCATTTATATACACTTTTGTTATTATTATTATACTTCTTAAGTAATTAATACCAAGAAATAATAATAATAATTACTTTTTTTTTATTGTTACAGTATCCTGCATAAATAGAAAAAGGACAATTCGTTTTACATAATTATTTTTTTTAGCATCAATAATTCATAAATGCTAAATATTTTAATTAAAATAGTCTTTAAATATTTCTCGTCATTATTTTTTTATTTATTTTTTATTACAGATAACATAATTTTATTTAAATTTGTAATATTAAAATTCTCTGAAATGATAATTTTAAAATATTTTATTCAACTCAATAATATTAAAATTCCTCAGAATCGAATTTTAAAAGAGATGCTCTCTGTATGATAATAAAATAAATAAAAATAAAAATCCTTCTAAATTTCCTTGGCCACACACATAAAAATATATTTATTTCTATTCCCACACATATTTTGGTTCCCGTCTTCGCCACCTGTAATTTTTTTGCTTAATTCCATGGCGCTTAATTTGCTTTCCTCTGCTGAAATCAGCGCCATCTCCTTCTTAGACTCCACCAAGTCCCACCGCCTTCTTTTGTTTCCAGGTTTCTACTCTTCTTTCTTTCTGCCTTCCTTCCTTCCATTTTCTTTTCTTTGTTTGCCTTCCTTCCTTCCATTTTCTTTTCTTTGTTTGGCTTCCTACAATTGAAGGCCTACTCACCGAGAACATAAAGCTCCCTGTACTTTACTCCCATAATTTTGTTTTCTCTAACTCTTGAAAATCAACACATGACTCTTTGCTTTTATATAATCCCAAGAGAAACCTGGATAAGATAAACACCGGACTGTTTCCTTTTTCTTAGATTTTGATGATTAAAAAGGGGATTTTTTTTTTCAATTGTTCTTTTCGTTGCTTTGTTGCTCAAGCATTTAGTGAAATGATTGCTTTTTGTTGTTCTCTTGTCTTGGCGGTTAATGTAAGCTTTGCTACTGTTTTTTGAAATTTCAGGTGGTTTCACGTTGAAGAGGAAGGATTTTGGGGCAGTTTTTGCTAGGAAACTGCAGTGTTCGGTCCAGCCTCCTCCACCAGCCTGGCCAGGAAGAGCTTTTCCAGACCCAAGCCGTAAGTCTTGGGATGGTCCAAAGCCTATTTCAATCGTTGGATCCACCGGCTCCATCGGAACTCAGGTAATTAAGAGAACAAGCATGCAAACCACCCGCAAACACGTTCTGGTCTTTCATCTCATCAATATAATCTGATAATTTTGCAGACATTGGACATAGTGGCCGAGAATCCAGATAAATTCAGAGTTGTTGCACTCGCAGCTGGTTCAAATGTTACCCTTCTTGCTGATCAGGTTATCACTCAGTTTCGTTTTCTTCAATGGAAATTGCATTATTTTTTTTTTCACTTAAAACTTTTTATTTCCTTTCACTATCTTATTCTTTTATAAGTTACTATTCGCTGGTGTTGGGCAAGTTTTGGTTTGGGGATGAAATGTCCAATGAAAAGGATTGGAATCAATCAAATCCAGTTCATCTCATAACTTTTGGCGCTTAATAACTTGTTCACGTTGTACAGGTGAAGACTTTCAAACCTCAACTTGTTGCTGTTAGGAATGAGTCATTAGTTGATGAACTCAAGGAGGCTTTGGCTGATCTTGAAGAAAAACCTGACATTATTCCTGGGGAGGAAGGAGTTGTTGAGGTATCCTACTACCTAATTCCTCATCTTTATTTTGGTTCACTAAGCTGTCCTTGTCATTAATTGCCCATTGTTAATTGTCAGGTTGCTCGCCATCCAGATGCTGTCAGTGTCGTTACTGGCATAGTAGGTTGTGCAGGCTTAAAGGTAAAGTCCTAGTATTTTACTTTATTTTTTTCTAATACTTTTCCTTGCAACCTTTGCATCATAGAATGAAAAATATCAGGTAAGGATGTTCAGTTAGCATCGTAATATAATTTGAGAAGCTTATGTCCAACTTCAGTATGATGAGAAGCTGTGAACGTGAATGTGTGCAAATTTCCTTTCTTTATGGATATAGTGGAGCGTCTATGTAAATATGCTTTTAAAAAAAGATTATCTTGCCAATGTCTGCATATGTCCATTCTTATTTTTCATATAACTTTTTTGACCATTTGATGAGTCTTACAGTTTCAAACAAACAATGGTGCCAATTACAAACAACATGAATGAACCACCTAAATTTATCTTTTAATTTTGTTTCTTTAGCCCACTGTTGCTGCAATAGAAGCTGGAAAAGACATATGCTTGGCCAATAAAGAGACGTTGATTGCTGGAGGTCCTTTTGTCCTTCCTCTGGCTCACAAATATAATGTAAAAATTCTTCCAGCTGATTCAGAGCATTCTGCCATATTTCAGGTATGAAGACATATCCATTCATTTTGTATCTGAAAATAGCTCCACTTATTTTAGCATTTGCACAATCTTTGATTTTCAGTTGTTTCATTTCCTACTAGATATTGCATTACAAAAGAGATCTCTTTTCCAGTGTATTCAGGGTCTGCCAGATGGTGCACTGCGGCGAATTATTTTAACTGCTTCTGGTGGAGCTTTCAGGTGTGAAATTATAAATTCATAATTTAAGCTGCAATCATTAAGCATGTAATTTGAATCTACATGGGAAATATTAATTTTCTGCCTCAAGTTAGATTCTTTTATTTGCTTTGCTGATAGATGTTGGTCTGTTGATAATTTGGACAGTTTTTTTTTTGCTTAAAGCCTGTTATGATGCACTCCTTATTGTTTTAGTCTTAAATGCAAAGGCAACTAAATTGACATCACGAAAACCTTAGATGCAGGCATCTCTTCTATGTATGTTATGTCAGTCAATTTTAAAACCATTTAGACTATCATAGTTTTGTAGTGGCTTTAGATCTTAAATTTGTTAACTACTGAAAAATTGTATTCTGTTTTCATGGCTGATTCTGGATCTCTTGAACTTCTATTCCAACCCTTGTTAAATTTTGATGAAGCTGATTTTAACTATTGGATCAATTGGGTTCTGACAGGGACTGGCCTGTTGATAAATTGAAAGAAGTTAAAGTAGCTGATGCTTTAAAGCATCCTAACTGGAATATGGGGAAAAAGATTACTGTGGATTCAGCTACCCTTTTCAATAAGGTTTGTCATGTTTCTTTGTAGTCTGTAGTTTATCCAAATTGCAAGCAGCTTATTGAGTAAAAATCAATTTGCTAACCATGCTCTCTGTTAAAATATACTTATTTGCTTTTTTTACAGGGTTTAGAAGTCATTGAAGCCCATTATTTATTTGGAGCCGAGTATGATAATATCGAGATAGTAATTCATCCACAATCTATAATACATTCAATGGTTGAAACACAGGTATTATGTCTTTACTCTTTTCTGCTGCTTGTGTTTTTTAGGAGGAGTGTATTAGGAATTATTAGACTGTCAAGTGTAAATTTTGAAGTCCTTTGGTTTTCTCATACAAGTCTATTTCCATTTTGTTTCTTTCCAGGATTCATCTGTTCTTGCACAGTTGGGGTGGCCTGATATGCGCTTGCCAATTCTATACACTATGTCATGGCCAGACAGAGTATACTGCTCTGAAATAACCTGGCCTCGCCTTGATCTTTGCAAGTAATGAGCCTTTTTCCCTTTCAAAGTATTGATTTAAACTATTTAGCTAACATCAAGAATGAACGTTTTGTCTTGTGAATTAGTCTCTTTCAACAAAATTTCCAGATGTGACAATGAAAACTGAAAATCTAAGAGTGAATGTTGGATGCTCATCTATGAATGTTTTGTTGAACTAACGACCTGGAATTTTGGAATTTGATATTAAGTATATGATAGCAAACATGTTGAATACTCATCAAAATATTATTTGGTTATTTGATATTTATAATTAAATGGATGATGCAGACTGGGATCTCTAACATTTAAAACTCCTGACAATGTAAAATACCCATCTATGGATCTTTCCTATGCTGCTGGACGAGCTGGAGGCACAATGACAGGAGTGCTTAGTGCTGCAAATGAGAAAGCTGTAGAGATGTTCATCAACGAAAAGTATGTATATTATTGCCTACTAATTATCTTCTTGGAAATCATAAAAGTTGCTATATCCACCTTTTGTGGCATAGTTTGTGGAGAAAAACTTCCGAGGAGATTATGTTCATGGAGAAAGTTCTTAAGAGAATCATTCTCACTTGACACTCGCTTTAGATGATGGCTTGATCATATGTACTTCACTTTCATTAAATGAAATAGATTGATGAAGGATGACAATTTTTCACTTGATTTTACTTCTGAGTATTTAGGAAACATAACAGAATATTTGCTGTCATTACCATCTTTTGGAAGCCTCAGTTATTTTGCTGTAATAATATAAATTGGTGAATGTGATTTATTTTGTGGAAAAAGTGTTAGATTGTGCTAACAGGTATATTGAGAGGCTGGACTATATTATTTGATGCATTTGGATTTGTGTGGAGCTTGTTTGATTGCTTTGTACATGAGAATCCTTGGCTAATGCAAAATTTGCCTCTTTTCAGGATCAGCTATCTGGAGATTTTCAAGATTGTAGAGATAACATGTGATAAACATAGGGAAGAATTGGTGGTTTCGCCCTCTCTCGAGGAAATTATACATTATGACTCTTGGGCACGAGACTATGCTGCTAGTTTGCAGCCCTCTTCTGGTCTGACTCCTGCTCTTGCATGATGGACAGCCAGCCCATGCCAAAAGTTGCTTCCAATTTTGGAACTGGAGATAGATTTTTACATTCTTGCGAGGAAAATGACATTCTTCGTTGGGTTTCTGGAGGGGCATTCATGGCTGGTGTATTACAGAGGCAACCGAATGGGTTTCCCCTTGCATTGCTTACTGATTTTATAATTGCTATCCTTAAACGCTCGAAGAACGTCCAAGAGAAAATTAATCTTCAAAGTCGCCATTTTGGCCCCCAAAAAATGAAATTGCATTTTGTGCCTGAAAAAGTGAAGTTCCAATTGCTTTCAATTTTTCTGCTATTTGATATTAAATTAACAAGGTTTGATGTTTATTAAAATTATATTATATTAACAAAAAAATGTACACTTTTAAGTTGAAAATTTTTCAATCGAAACTAGTATATGTTTGCATCTAATATGTGATGCCTATTTTTAACTTGCTTTCATATGTTAAAACCATTCTTTTCTTAAAAGCTGTATTTAATATAAGTTTGATCTCATATTTATATTAATTTTTAATAATTCTTTAGATTATATTTATATTAAAATTTATAAATTTAAATAAAAAAATGTTTAATTTAATAATTATTAAAAATATGTTTCTCTATTTCAATGCTATGCTATGATGTTTATTTTAACATGGGAAGATGTCTTAGGTGTTGGTTCTTTGAAGTGGTTTCTTGGTCTGCAAATGAAGCTGATTGTTTTTTATGATTTTGCTTTATAAAATCCTTATTTTTCTATTTCCTGACAAGATAACACAGTTATGATCTTATGGAGCGCATGTAAAGAAAGCTGCAGGCATTTCAATGGCAGGGCCAACCCCAACTCCACCATTTAGAATGTGGGCTCAAATAACTTTGCCCAATCTGAATACTTAATGGGTCAGACTCGAACGTAATACACACACCTTCATTGGAGAGATGCTGCCTTCCTGGTAGATCGTAAATTTTCCTGTTGGAGGGTCCAATCCTATCTTACGGTCGTTGAGAAGAACTTTGGATATTACATTTTCTTTTTTCCTTTTTCAATTTGTTCACGCATCTGTACTTTTCCAAGTCATTTCCTGTTGAACCAAAGCAAAAGTCGTTTCCTATTGGTAGTTTCTGCGTTGTTTGGTAGTCGGGAATTCTTCCATTTTTGGTGACTTCAACACCACTATTCAATTATCAGAAGAGGGTGGTGCATCGTATACCCAATAAACACCAGGAACTAGTAATGGAGCAACATTTACAAGCACGGCAAGTAACTCAACCTTTGTCTCTTTGAATTGCAACATATGCAACACTACAAGGAATAGTAGTAGACCCTTTAATTACCTACTTCACGTAATTTATATCACTAATCTGGCTTAGAGATGAAGGTTATAAACCTATTTAAAGAAAACAAATCTGTGTAATTGGTGGTTTCTTGGAGAAAAAACCTGGGAGATGTAGACTTTCCATCAGCCTGCTTTTAATGAATATATTTTAGGTACTTGTTTACTTGAGCATTGCCGGCCACCTTAATGAATCTTCTTGGACAATTGCTGTTGGGATTGTTGTCACTTTTTCTTTAAATTTTCAAAGCAATTGCATGCTTCAAAGGTTCCCTTTACATGTTTTTGTCTACTCACTTAGTTCCAAAAGGAGGAGGCTTCCTAACCTAAGGGCCTTCACACTCAGGTAAATTAAATTTTTTTGTCTACTTCTTTGTTTGGTAGTTCACCGTGGAGCCTTAATTAAATAACAAGGATGGTCTAATATATGGAAAAATGCACTTACGACATCCCACCTTGATTTACGCTATTTTTTCTGAATTCTCTATTATATCATTCTATAAATATGAAATTCATAGAAATTTGTTTTATAAAAGTCATTACTGTGAAGAATTTAATTTTAAAAATCTATCAATTCACCTGACAATATCTATACATATCAATATATGATTTTGGGGCCCTCCCAAACTCTAAAGGAAAGACCATTCCATATTTGGATGGTAAAAATAATATTTATGAAATTATACCTATATATTTACCCTTCAAAAAGAGGGCAGATCCATAAACGAGGAGGATTATGTAGAACATAGCCAGCTATATATTCACAATCCTCAACTGCCGACCTCCACTACAATAAAACCAATCAAACAGAATGATTGGATTATGTGCTGATTTGGAGTTTGATTCAAATTGGAGTTTATATTATCAATTGATCCAAACTCAAACCCTGGCTTGCTTTGTTAGGTGTGATGCAAATTTGGTATGATAAAAGCAACAAATATTTACTACTTTAATGTTAGACAATTCTCATCTATGTATGCCAATAAGTTGTATGAATATATGCAAATATGAGATTTCTAATTGGGAAAAATCAGAAATTTGCATTGATACTCAACCCTTTTTTTTTTTTAGCAGTAAGCATATTTGCAAATTATAGTTGAGGGCATGTTAAATAAGAAATCCAAATCATGATTTAAGTTTGAATTAGAGAATAGATGTTGGAGTGGAAGTGGAATGACATCGTCTACGGGTGAGGCTGGAGGGAAACATCAAAAGAAAGAAAAGGGAATGCAAGTGGGGATGATGTGGAAACCATGGGTGGATTTGGTTGGGTGTCCTACAAATATATGTAGGTACATAGTGGCAGCAAGGTCCAGACTTTGGCCTCAGTATGCTCGGAAAGAAGGAAAACAAAGGAGGTGGAATACCCCACAACACCCTTTCCCATTGGCAGACTCTGCTTTCTCATTTACTTGAGTTTGGAATCATTTGCTTTGATGGGTCCTACTCCTGTAGAATGAGCTACTTTAATACTTCCTTTTTTTTTCTTTTAAGAAAAGAAAATGTAGAAATTCCAGGAAATGGGTGAGAGCTTCATTTTGTTAATTTGTTAGGTTTAATTTTATACTTTCAAATCAAGACATTATGTATATAACATGTTTTTAATAAAAACCATTAATCTATTAGTATACACACAAAAGGAGAAAACCCATATACATACATATGTAAAGGACTAATAATAATCACATAATTTTTCCTCCCTGAAATAGAAAAAGAAATCACTCATCAAAATAAAGCAAATAATTCAAAATGTATGAACGTTCTTGTTCAATCCGAAACATTGGACAAAAAACCAACCAGGTCCTGCTTGTACGGCAGGAATGATCGCCGTTTATGATCCTCTCCCTTGACTGCTTTGTCCTTTACGTAAACCATCTTTACCATTTCTTCCTTTTTGTTCTTTTTACCTTCATCCTCCTTTCCTCTTTCACTGCTCTTCTTCGCCGCCGTCAAGAACACGAACGTGTCTTTTCCATCGCTATTGCTCCTGTAAAGCAAGTCTCGAAACTTCCATCTCTTCGAACTCCCAGTGGAGCTGCTCTTCTTGCATCTTCCCGGGGTTTCCCTTCCTTTCTTTGGGGTCCACACGCAATAAGTCCCAGCCGGCACCGTTTCCAGCTCCGAAGACGAACAAGACGTCGTTTCTCTCTCTTCATTGAATAGTTTCCTCAACGGTAATCTGGTGGATTTGGTAGTTTTATCGCCGGAGAGAGCAGAAGATGGTTTGGATAATTCTTCATCTGGGTGGTCTAACAGCAACGCGGTGTTGAATACCGGATAGATTGGCCTTATCTGGCCGTTATAGAAAATTTCATCAGCCGAAATGGGGAAAGCGTCAGGCTCTGTACACAAAATTGCAAACTCGAAATCTTCGTCATCGTCATCGTGTTGTTGGAGTTTCTTATGGTCTTCTAGTTGTTGTAATGGGAGTGATAATAAAAGACCCTCATGCTCAGAAGACGAGAAGGTGGAATGATCCTGGAATTCATTAGAGAATTCTTGGACGACTCTAGCAGCAATCTGAGCGAGCCTCCCAGAAGAATAAGAGTTGAAGCTGGGAGAGGTAGAGAAGGGGACGAGGACTGAGCTTTGCTGCATATCTGGAAAAGCTTTTCAATGGCGTTCGATCAGAGAGAAAGAGTGGGCTCAAAACTAATAATAAAAAAAAGAAAGAAACCACAATCGCTTGGGATAGATATACATAAATAAAAAAGACAGAGGCGTAGGAGGTCTGT
>CAOGCB010149735.1:0-26209 GCA_948266635.1 Cnidoscolus chayamansa
GGGGAGTGTTAGAAATAAGGAAACAAATAAATGAAAATTAAGGCAAATTAAAGACAGAATATTTATAAATTAGGAATGAAGATCAAGGCCATAATGTAGCAAGATTACTTTTTGTATCTATATATTCATCCCTGTACATACAACAAATTAAGCTTGAATAAAATAATTTTTTTATTCTTCTTCTCAAAATTGACAGGTTTAGGTGTAGAAGCATCAACAAACCCATGAAGCTTTTGGTAATTGAGAATTGGAAGAAATTGAGTCTTCCAAGCAAGATAATTTTTTTTATTAAGTTTGATAGAAAATGAATGATTTGAAGAAGAGAAAAGGGGAGTAGAGACTGGAGATAAACCAGAATTGGTAGTAGCAGAAGCAATGTGTTCTGATACCATGCGAAATCTAATGAACAAGAGAATTTAGAGAGAATTATTTTTTCAATAACACTGATTGTATCTTAGATTTATATTCACATATATATACATTTGTAACTATGAGATAAACACTAGACTGAGATAACTACAGCAAATACAAGATAAGAGTTGAGAATTAAAAAAGTATTAGTAGAGATAATGCTTATCGGTTTTACTAACACAAACAACTTCAAAGTTATCGATTCAATAAGCCAAGACATGAGATATCTGAGTTGTTATTGTGTCTAAGGGTTATGTTTGTTTATTCTCTGTTGTTGCTGCAGCATCATCTTCAGCTGTCTCGCATTTTCCTCGATTTGCAGCTGTAGTTGTCGCTGAATCTGTCCCCAGAAAGTGGGAAAAATGAGATAATATCCTCAAATAAGAGAACTTAACTGACTTGGTCCAATTTTAGCATCTGGGTTGTTGTATATTTCAAGAAATAAATCTGCCATTTCTATACCTCTAGCTGTTGATGAAGATTCTTCTCAAAATCTAATCGCAGTTTCAGTGCTTCGTTGATTTGCATGTTGCTGTAAGACAAAAATCCAAGTTAAAACGGCCATTGAGCTCATCACAATAAATAAAAACTAGGCTTGTAGTTGATTTGCATATATGCAGTGTGATTGGATGAATCAAGAAAATTCTAAACTATAGGAAGTCAAGAACTTTACTTTTTCATGTAGAGAAGAGGTATGTCAATGCTTATGCTTTCAGCTTTTCCTGTAAAAGAACAAAATGATTCATATCAGAAACTGCAGGTAGATTGCTTAACTTTGCAAGTACTTGACCTTGTAAGAGTGCTTTATCTAGTCTACATCCGGACATATACTTCTCAGATCGATATTTCTGCAAGATAATTAAGCACAAGTGGTGGAATCAGATCAAAGCTCGATCTTAACTCTAGCCAGCTGCACTTGAATTTACAGTACCTGCAAATGACTTTTGACATGAAAAATGGTCAATCCTTCTGATTCCATCATCTTCAGTATCGCCTTAGGTGTTGCCTCTGTGATGTGATCATACAATGATTAAGAAAGCTAGTTTTAGAAATAGGGTTCAAGAAAAGTTAATGGGAAATTACATACTCTCAGCACCACCAAGACAATTGACACAGTGAACAAACTTTTTGTGAAGGTCTTGTGACCATTTGATTCTTTTCTTACACGGAAGACTTGGTCCAGAAGATGCACAGCTACTACTTGAAGTAAAAGAAGCAACCTCCATATCTCTTGGATAAGATCTCTCTCGTTGAGAAGATACTATCAACTATTAATAAAGATTAATCAGGTGCAACCAATTTATCAGTCTTAATCTGATGAACAGCAGGAAAGAACTTACATTAGGATTGTTTTGCTTATCAGAAGGAACTTGAAGTTGTGTTCCAATCAAGTTGGCATAAAATCTATGATGTTCTTTGCTGCAGAAACATGGTTTCATCAGAATTGTCTGTAAACTGGATTCAGATCCCATGTCATCATACCTGGACGATTGATTTGGTGGAATCTGTACATAATCAGGCTGAGGAACCTGTGAAGAGCTCATGGTAGCAATTCCATACTCATCTTCAGTTGCATACAAAACAGATAATAGCTGGTCCAAATGATATGCAGTGACACTAGATGACATTTTAGCCTCCAAGTTCTGACATTGAGATCCTCCCTCCATTGATGGTTTCTGGAAGCACTCGAAGTTTTAATAAGA
The DNA here is from genome assembly GCA_948266635.1 of Cnidoscolus chayamansa. Classification (NCBI taxonomy): domain Eukaryota; kingdom Viridiplantae; phylum Streptophyta; class Magnoliopsida; order Malpighiales; family Euphorbiaceae; genus Cnidoscolus; species Cnidoscolus chayamansa. The sequence continues at coordinate 2,115 of CAOGCB010149735.1, forward strand.
CAGCTAACAGGAGAAGATTACTTATCTTTCTTGTGAAGTAGTACCCAATAGCTCTAGAAGTTCCATTTCTTGGAGAATTTCACATATATACGTATAAATGTGGACATGATTACATGCAGGACAAAAGGGTATTGTTCGTATGCAGTTGTTCTTTTATCTTTTAAGATCGGACACACTATGAACATTATCATGCCTTTATACCCAAAAGATAAAAGATTCATGAACTAGTTAATTATTTCTATGCAGTACCAATGATGAACAATAAGAATAGTTTGGTTGATGTGTTGTATTTAATGAATTAGTGTACTGCTTAGAGTGGAAGTTGTAGGAAATGAAATGGGAGTACATAGATATAGTACCAAGTCCATATCCAAGTTTTATGTGATAGTACAATGGAAAAAGATGATATAAAAAAGGAAAGACCACATAGAGATGCTCCCATAGTAACAAGGATGATTTTGCATCACTAAAGAAAGAGTTGTCTTTGTTTTTTAATCCTTGGGAATCTCCCTTGTTCAATTATGATAATCATGAAAAAAAAAATGACAATATTCTTACGTCATTGTTTCGATTTATATTAAATAATTATCATTTTAAAATTATAAAAATTAAATAATTATAATTTTTAAATAATAATGACTAAATAGTGCATATATATATATATATATGACAAATTAATTATTTTTTAATAAAAATATTAAATAGTTTAATTTTATAAAATTTAAATGAGTGACTATAAAAACTAACTAGTAAATTTTCTACAAATTTAATTTCTTTTACCTGTAAAAATCTCATATTTGTCTCCTGTATTTTGGTACTGAGCTGAAGAAACAATTGGGTTCTTTGTCTTAATGTCCTGTTGCCCAGCAAGCCTCGGTTTCCATGGTTGGTATTCGGATGGCAGAATTGGTATCAAAGAGCTAAGGTTCGAGTCTCGGCAGCGGCAGTGTGTGAGTTTTATCCTCTGGATGGGCTCCTTGTGCGCACCGGGCCCCTGGGCCTCCCATCTAAGAGGCTGCCGTGTACCGTGGTTTACCTCCCCTCTTACACTATCGGGCCGGAGTGAGGGGGGGCCCTTAGGGTTGGGGGTTATCAATCTTTTGGTATCAAAGAGACCAATAGATGCATTATGCATCTATTTATAATTAAGATTAAAATCTCAAATTTATTGGGAAGAAATTAATTGCTACCAATGCAAACTTAAAAATTTCTTAATGGGTTTTAGCCAATTTTGAAGATAGAGATGATTTTAAATAGATTGCAAGACAAAATGATAACTGATACATATTAAAAAAAACCCATCAAAATAATAGCAAGTAGCCAAGGTCTGCACAAGAGTGCAGTTCTGAAAAAGACAGAGAGGGAGAGTACTGGTGGTGAGAGGGTAGGAGAGACTTTTTTTTTTTTGGTAACCCAGGTGTCAGAGTTTGCGCTCCTTATTCCTGGAGCCTATGACCCACCCTCCCAGAACTACAGTCAAGTAAATTCGGGTTTAATCTCAGTCAACAAGTACGAGTATTGGCTCCCGGTTTTAGGTCCAGCAGAGCTTACAAACCTTGATGCTCCTCCCGAAGGAATTACAAACCAAGATGCTCCTTCCACCACTCGAACCCTCTAACTCTTACCATCCATTCTCCCTCCTTACCGCTGAGCTACCCGTGGGGGAGGGTAGCAGAGACTTTGATTGAGGAACTGAGGATAGAGGAGAAAATCATTTAAGTGCTCAAGGACCAATGAGTGTAAGCTGAAGAAAAGAAAAATGCCTAGTAATTATATGAAGAATTAACCAGGAATTTTGCATAGTCCAAAGACCTGTGCTTGTTGTTCAGCATTAACTGCTAATATCTTATTTCATAAATTAATTCCTTTGTTTCATCCTAATAATCTATTATTAGTTTATTACCCAAACGAGACTATTGATTTTCTTTGAGCTGACAAAGGCATCTGTTGGTTTTTTATTTTGTTTATCACACACATATATGAAGATTAGGTAACATTTATTATCATTTGTAATTACCTTACAAAAATCTTGTGATTTATGACTTTGAGAGAGTGATTCAATGCAATTAGTTCATTTTGTTTGCCTTGCCAAGCGAACATATCAATGCACTACTGTTGCAGCATAGCTGGTCAAATTTGAGTAACTATATCGAAATTTCGATGGAGTATTCAACAATTAATTAGTTATTACTCTAGATGCACATTTTACGTTGTGCATTTGAAGAATTACGAAGAAATGCTGCCGGAATTTTTATAAATATATAGAGAAATTTCAATTGTCATGTTAGGTAGAGTTGATGCTTTTTTGAATGAGTTAGATCCATATCCATTTACATATTCCTAACAAATTAATGTTTATATTAAAATAGAGATACCGCATAAATAGTGAAACACTAAACAATTAGATATTGTCATATTGAAGAAAGTTATAGATGTTATTAATGCTCTAATCACATAGCAAATGGGAATGTGTAGGATTATAGAGACATCATGTGATCAAATAGGAATTGGACATATTCAAGACTATCAAATGGTCTATTGAATCCGTTATTTCTTGACGGATTAAATGAATTCATTGAAGCTGCTAAACAACATCCTGAATGTATGGATGAGTATTGGATTAGGTGTCTTTGTAATCGATTTAAATGCTAGAATCATAGTTTCCAAGATGAGAATACAATTAGGTTTCATCCATGAAGTTTGAATTTGTGCATGGGTATTATGATTGGTATTTGCATGGAGAATTACATCTTTTCAATCACTACGGTGGGAGTAGTCACACTATGCATGGCAATTCAAATGAAGAAGATCCACATGAATTTTCGTCAAACACATATGAACAGTTTGTACTAGATGTATATGGACTCGAATTCCCGCCTACCAATAATGATGAGCCTCCAAATGTAGATGCTTAGAAACTTTTTTGACATGTTGCATGCTTCTAATCAAGAATTATGGAGCAGTTGTGAGAATCACTCACAATTATTCGCTATTGCTCGAATGTTGAAAAAATCAGAGCACTGTGTGTCTAAGCGGTGTTTTGATAGCATTTGTGAATTCAGCAAGGATATATTACCTTCTGACAATTTATTTTCTGATAATTTATACACAATGAAAAAAATTATAGAAGGGTTGGGTTTATCAGTTGAGAAGATTAATAGTTATATAAATGGTTGTATGATATACTGGGTGAGGATGTTGCTTCACTTAGGTGCAAAAAAAATTTTGTGATCATCCTAGGTACATACGATTTTCTAGCAAAACCCAAGTGTCATACAACAAGATGTATTACTTTCCAATTACCCTTAGGCTTCAAAGGCTATATGCTTCCAATGTAATTGCTAGAGAGATGACTTGATAGGCTAATCATGACAGACGAACGTAGTATGTGTCATCTTTCTGACTCTACTACATGTAAAGCTTTTAATACTAATTGGCCAAACTTATACCAATTCTCAGTGGCGTACGCAGGAATATAATTTTGGTGGGGCACCACTATACTGTAATTGAATATAAAATTTTCTGATTTATTTACTATATTGGCGACTTCACACATTCTCTATTTTTTTTAATGAACCAAAACGATGTCGTTTTGGTTTAAAATTTTAAATGCTAAAACGACGCCGTTTTGGTTTAAAAAATTAAAAAATAAAGCTCAAAACGACGTCGTTTTGATTAAAAAAATTAAAAATAAAGACTAAAATGATGTCGTTTTGGTTAAAAAAATTAAAAAAAACCCTAAAACGACGTCGTTTTGGTTTAAAAGACTAAAACGACGTCGTTTTGTTTTTAAAATTAAAAAATAAATCCCAAAACGATGTTATTTTGGTTTAAAAAATTTTAAAGATCAAAACGAGGCCATTTTAATTTAAAATTAAAAAAATTAAAGGTAAAATTGATGTAGTTTTAAATTGAATTAAAAAAAAAATTAAAACTTAAACTAAGCTTTTTTTGGGTGGCCCGCGGGCGGGGGGGGGGGGGGGCACGGCCCAGGCAGGCCCCTCCTGGGTCCGCCCCTGCCAATTCTACCACTTGCTTAAAACTGAGCTAAGCCTATACGGGCACTAATTGGCCAAGCTTTCCAAGCTTTTGGTGGTACAAGCTACACAAGTCATATACACTCCATATCCAAGCATAAAGCGCGACAAAGTTGATTGGTGGGCTGCCATCAAGGTGATAGCAAGATATTTTCTTCCATATCAATTACAAAAACCTCAAGACACTGTATTTCAGCAAGATAATATGGAACACACTGTGGTGAATGGTGATGTTGAATATTCACAACAAAATTTAAGTGATTCATCTAGTAGTGTTATTGAAATTGATGATGTTGAGAAAAATGTTGAAAAAGACACATTAATAGAATCAAAATTAGATGATGATTTTAATGATTGTGATATTAATGATGATGTTGAGTGATAAAAAAGTAAGTCATGTTCTAATTATTTATATTTCTATGCATATATTATCTTAATTTATATATTTTTTAACATGTTTCTGAATTACAGGATGAGAGGACGAGGTCGTGGAACACATGCTACCAGAGACCGAGGGAAACCGGGTAAGGGGTAAAGAAGGAATGTTGATGCTTCTACATCTGGAGTTGATGTTGAGTTTGTACAAGAGACGCTTGGGATACTTGTTCTAGGCACGTTGCTTCCTCTTCCAGTAGCTACCGGTACACACATTGCGCATTCGCCATTTTCACAGCCTTCGGGTTTTCATGTGTCGACTTCGATAGTAATTGCACCTACCTATGCATCTGCCTCTGCAGCTCACTCTACCTCAGCTTCAGCTTATGGTTCTACCCATACGGCAATGCCAGCAGCACCCTCACCCACCACACCTGCTTTTGGTTCCACATCTACATCTGTACATTCAATGTATAGAGTGCCTACTTCACTTGTTAATTCAATGTATATTTATTTTTTTATATATATAAAATAGTAATTTATTCAAATATATGTCAACACTAATCAAAGTTATTACATATTTTTTATAGCTTGCAGCCATCTAAATCTATATCATGACAGATCACTTTGATTTTTAAAGAAAAACTAATAGCCGAAAGATATTGTTGAAAGAGAGTGCTTAAAGATGTACAAGAATTCTATTTGCAAGAATTTAAGATAGTATATTTGATTTCGTATTTATAAATACATTATTAATATCATTAATATTAATCATTTATTATATAACTATAGAAATATTTCTTATGGAAAGAAGCAACTGACCATCTAGTAAAGATAGCATGGAGGGAAGAAGGCTGCTGAAAGATATATAAGCTTGATGTGCAGCATCAGGAATGGAAAGGAGAATAGATTGACAGTTGCTGAATATGTCCTTATTGCATGGAAAGCAGAATGGGATAATGCAAATTACAAAGAAAAATGCAAGAAATTCTCCAGTAACTGTATGAGTGAAACAAGAGGCAATTACCCATGAAACTCATTTTTTTGTTCTCTGCTTCTTCATGCAGCCGCCACTGCCCCACGTTCTTCTTCTTCTTCTCAGCACTCTCACTCTATCTCAAGCCTCTTCTCTCATTCTATCTCAAGCCTATGCCCTTCCTTTTCCCTACCTCACCACCCAGTAACTCTTTCTCACTCTTTTCCGATAGTAGCTCCTGCTCTCTCTCTCTTCTTCTTCTTCTTCTTTCTTCTCGCTTTCTGCTCAATTATCCATGCCCATGTTGAAAAAACAAGGTTGAAGATAACCACGAAACCACTAGAGTGGTCAATGGGAGTATTTTTTTCAACTCGGGATAAAAAACAAGTATATATTAAATTCAAAGAAAAATGAAAAATATTTCCATTCCAGAGCGGTCAAACCACAGTTCGCCGGTATGACTGGCTAACTGTGATTTGAGGGCTTCTTCGCCGGTCATACAAGCGAATCTTTTTTTTTATTATTATTATTATTATAAATTTTATACCATTTACAAAAGTGACCATCACCTCAAGAGCACCTGTATCAGAAGGAGTAGAAGGAGGGAGGAGAAGTCCTTCTCTTGGAGGAGTAGCTGAGGAGGGGAAGAAGGAGGACTTCTCCTCCGGCTCTCCTTTAAAGTGACAGGGAGAAGAAGTCCTCCGCGGAGAAGAAGGAAACCAACCTCCTGTGGCCACGCGGAGGATTATTATTATTATTATTATTTTTAATAAATTTATTTATTTTTATTTTTTTTTAATTAATTTAAAAAATAATTTTAAATGTATTTTTATATTACTGTAAAATGAAAATTTAATTTGTATGTATTTTTTAAATTTGATTATTAAAAAATATATAAAATTAAAAAGAAATTATTGTCTAAATTTTTTTAAAATTTATTAAATGAAAAAATTTTAGTAGTCCTTTTGATGTAAGAGATAAGGAGGAGTAAGTGGAGAAATTGTGTACTGGACCCACAAAATTTGATGTGGAGAAGAGAGTTATTTAGTAGTCCTCCATTTAATAGTCCTTCTAATGCGGGGGGCCTAAGGCCTCACACCCTATCCGACAGATATAAATTTAGTACCCACTGGGGTACAATTCTGCGCCGACAGAGAGTTTTATAAAAAAATTATTTAAAAATATTTTATAGTAATTTTAAAATTTAAAATATTAATTTTAAGAAATAATTTTTCTCCCCTTAAATTATAAAGAAATTTATAATAATTATTTTAAATACTTAAAAAAGTAATTTTTATTTTACTAAATTATAAAAAATTACATATTGGAAAAAAATAAAACTACATCTAAAAGATTTAAGACAATAATTATTTATACCTTTGAATGGATATAAATTGAAATTCTAGATTTTTATTTATTTTATCACTCTTCTTCATTTTTTTTATATATTCTCAAATTTTCTATGATAATATTATTAGTATTTAAAAAATGTAATAATATATATATATATAATATTAAATTAAAATAATTGTTTAATGTAATTTATTATTATGATAGAATGTATGTTATATAGAATTATAGTATTTTAGTTATGCTTTAAAATATGTAATTTTTTTATAATTTAATAAAATAAAATTTACTTTTTTAAGTATTAAAAATAATTATTATAAATTTCTTTATAATTTAAGTGGAGAAAAATATTTTTTATTTTTTAAAATTAATATTTTAAAATTTAAAATTATTATAAAATATTTTTAAATAATTTTTTTATAAACCTCTCTGCACCCAGGCGCCCTCAAATCACAGTCCACCAGTCATCTTGGAATGGAAAATATTTTTCATTTTCCCTTGATTTTAATATTTTTCTTTTTTATTTTGAGTTGAAAAAAATGCTCGGCCAAATGGCGATGTCCATGTACAGCGATTTGAAGGAGAATATTAGTGATGGGTTGAGATAAAGATGATGATGAAGTGATTGGTGGGCGTAGATCTTAGCTCCAAAAAGGGAAAGCCGTCCCTATAGTCCTCATATTTCGGTCCGACAATGTGTGAGAAGATAAATCATGATATGCAGTAGTCTCTTAAATAAGAAGTTCGGAACTCAGTACTTATAAAAAGACCACTTAAAGAGTGAAACTCTCACACTGCGACTGTCGAGATTCGAACTGTGGTTCTTAGCTTCAAATCTACCACCCATATATTAATTGCGCTATGCCCGTGCGGGCTGGTGGGTGTAGATCTTTGTTCCGGAGAAAGTAGAGAAAGAAAAAGAGCAGAAGCAGAAAAAAGAAAAAAGAAGAAGAAATAAGTAAAGTGACATGAATGTGGGGCGGTTGCACAAAGAATGAGAGATCACAAAAAATGAATTTTAGGGGTAATTATGTCTTTTTCTTATTCTTATAAGTTAACGGTAGAAATGTATGAATATTTTTTATAATTGACGAAACTAAACTACAAAAATATTTTAATGTAATTTTAAAACCAAAAGTACATTTTAATTAGTTAATATATATTTAAAAAATATGAAAGTAATTTATCCATTTTTTTCAATCAGTAGTGTAACAGTAACATAATTTATGTTCTTGATTCCTTAGCGGATCAATAACGACATTTCCATTATTGCTTCAGTAATGATATTTCCATTACTGAAAGAATAACAGAGTTTATGTTTTCCAAAAAAACTAATAACGAATTTTTTTGAAAAATCTATTATTAATTAGTAACGAATTAAAAAATCTGATATTAGAAAAATTAGTAATGAAGCTTGTTGTAATAGAAATTTTTCATTATAAATTTGTTACTAATTTTGAATAGTAATGGATTTTTAAGGATTAGTAATGGAAAATCATGTATTTTGTAGTACAAATATAAATTTTAATTAAATTAAATTTCAAATAATTTACGATCAATTTAATTTATTTATAACTATAACCAGATTTTACAATACTTTTACCGCATTTAATCTTAAAAAATCTCTGGTCAAAAGGATTGGGAAACTCTTTTCTCCTAATCTTAGTTTCAAAAGGGGAAGCCCTCCCCTTAGAAGTCCCCACACTCCGGCCTGATAGTATGTGAGGGAGTAAATTACGGTACGCAACGGTCTTCTAGGTGGAGGTCTAGGATTCAGTGCCCACAAGGAGCCCACCCAGAGAGTAAAACTCCCGCACTGCAGCTGCCGAGATTCGAACAGTGATCTTTAATTCCAAATCTACCATCCCGAGTACCAACTGCGATACGCCCGTGCGGCTTCTCCCCATCTATCTAAATGGATGGGATTTATGATTTGAACCATTTCCATCACCAACTTTTTGTTGGAGACTTTCAATCAAAACATCAAAATATAAGGACAGATTAGTGAGTATGGGAAACTATAGGGACTTATGGGTAATTCACCCCTTTTCTAATTTATTCTTAGAAATCTTAGTAAAGTCTTTACTTTTTATTTATTTATTTAAAAATGCCCATTTTAGAATACCATAAATGACACTCTTTTATATGATCTAAAATCGAATCAAACCTTATTTGGTTTGATCTAAAATCAGATCCAATTGTATTCGGTTCGATTTTTGGTTCATATATTTATTTTTATTCAGTCTCGGTATCGATTCGGTTCAATTATGTCTAGTCCAATCGAATCATAAACCAATTAATACCCCAAATTTTATACTTCCTTGAGAATTTTCCAATACTTGTAATGTATTATGAGCTTGAAAGTCCAAAAATTATGTAGGACCATTTTTTTTTCTAACTTGTAGAAAACTCCAAAATGCCAACTCTACATTCCTAGCTGTAAAGATAATCATATGTGTGTTATAGCATCTACTTAATGTATTTACTTTTTTTTTATATAGGTACATTCAGTGTGATTGATTTGAAGATTCGAGAGAATACAAATGCATTTGTACTTTTTTCCTGATTCTGTACTGAGAAGCAGGAGCCACTTCTGGTGGAACACATCGACATAGTTAATGAAAGTGGTCGAAAATACTATGTTGTTGGAAGAAGTAACGGTAAGAACCGAGAAGAATGAACTTTTATTCAAACTTAATTTTTTATATGTTACAGAGGTGGATATATAGATACAATAGCTAGAAATTATTTTACTGCATTACAGCCTTGATCTACTTTCCTAATCTGCAAATATTTTGTCTTTAATTTTTATTTATTTGTTGCCTTATTTCTAACACTCCCCCTCAAGTTGAGTCGTTGGATCTCCGACACCCAATTTGCCTAAGGCATCATAAAACATCTTTCCGGTTATAGCTTTCATGAGAATATCAGCTTATTGATCCTTTGATCGAACAAACGGAAGTGTAATGATTCCTCCTTTGAGCTTATCTTTAATAAAGTGTCTATCAACTTCGACATGTTTTGTTCGGTCATGTTGGACTGGATTTTCTGATATACTGACTACATCTTTATTGTCACACATCAACAGAAGTGCTTCTTTTGGTGGAAATCCCAACTCAGTGAGTAGCTTTCTCAGCCATAAAAGTTCAGTCAGTTTGCGAGTTATTCCTTGAAATTTTGCCTCTGCACTAGATAGGGATACAACTTTCTGTTTCTTGCTCTTCCAAGTGACTAAGTTAACCTCAGCCATTGTAAAGTATCCCGATGTAGATCTTCGGTCAATCGGATTACCAGCCCAATCTGCATCTGTCTACCCTTGTATTTTAAGATGCCTATTTCTTTTGAATAGAATCCCTCTTCCCGGTGAACCCTTAAGATATTGCAATACCAGTAGTGTTGCATCCATATGATTCTTTTATGGGTTGTGGATAAATTGACTGATTACTCCAACTGCGTATGCTACATCAGGTCTTGTGTGAGACAGATAAATCAATTTTCTGACTAGCTGCTGATATCTCTTTTTATCTGCTGGTTCTGCTCCCTCTTCAAATTTTAACCCATGATTCATTACAATAGGAGTTAAAGCAGACTTACAGTCTATCATTCATGTTTCAGCCAACAAATCGAGAACATACTTCCTCTGAGATATGTAAATTCCCTGTTTGGACTTCAGAACTTCAATTCCCAGAAAATACTTCAATTTCCTAAATTCTTCATTTCAAATTCTTCGAACAAGTTATCTCGAAGTCTCGACATTTCTTCCTCATCATCTCCAGTGATAATCATATCATCTACATAGATGAGTAGACATGTAATTCTTTCTTCTCTTCTTTTAAGGAACAATGTGTGATCAGAATTGCTTTGTTGATACTCATATTTCTTCATCGCCATGGTAAATCATCCAAACCAAGCCCTCGGAGATTATTTCAGCCCATACAGTGCTTTCTTTAGTCTACAGGCCTTGTGTGAGAACCCAAATAAAGCATCCATATAAACTTCTTCTGCTATATCACTATGAAGAAAGGCATTCTTAACATCAAACTGATGAAGAGGCCAATCTAGATTTGCTACAATAGAAAACAATACTCTGATTGTATCTAACTTGGCCACTGGAGAAAAAGTCTCGGAGTAATCAATGCCATAGGTTTGTGTATAACCTTTAGCCACCAGTCTAGCTTTATATCTCTCTATCATGCCATCTGATTTTCTCTTGATTGTGAAAACCGACTTGCACCCTACTGCTCTCTTCCCTGTAGGTAAAGTACATTTCTCCTATGTATCATTTTTTATTAGGGCATCCATCTCAGTCTGCATTGCTCTGCGCCATTCATGTTCCTTCATTGCTTCTTCCACTGTTCTAGGAATATCCTCTGTATATATTTCTGCTGCAAATGCCTTGGCATCTTATGTCAAGTTTTCTCTGACCAGATTTGCTATAGGATATATGCTCGAACCAGGTTCATGTTCTGGTACACATCTCTTTGGAGGTATTCCTCTTGTACTCCTAGGTGGAAGTATATATCTTGGTGATGGATCATCCACTACTGTTTTGTTTTCTGCAATTTCAAGATTAGCAACAATAGTGGGAATAATACCAGAAACTGAGCTACTAACCTCAGGAATATCAGTAGATGGAGATTGAGAAGGTGTGGCATTGATTAGTTCGGATTGTACTACATTGATTTGTTCAGATTGTGCTCCACTGACTTATAACTGATTCTCATTGGCTTGTATTTGATTACTGATCTGTGGTGATAGTGTACCCCTGATCAACCAATCTAGTAGTTCTCTCTTTTGTTCTTTCTCCCCCTGAACTACAGATTGGGTTGTGCCTGAGTAAAAATACTTTGTCTTTAGAAAGTCACAGTCCATGGTGGTATGTATGCATGTGTTTGGTTTTGGGGTTGTAACAGCGGTATCCTTTTTTATGAACTCCATATCCCACAAATACACATTTCTCAGCACAGGGTTCAAATTTAGTTCTGTTTGTTTTGGGGATATGAACAAACACAGAGTAACCAAAAATACGGGGAGAGAGTGATAGAGCTGGTGGGATAAGTGTATGATCAGCTAGGGCTTGAATGTGAGTCCGGAATTTAAGGATTTTGGTTGGAAGTCGGTTGGCAAGATAAGTGGCAGTGGCCACTGCTTCAGGCCACAGTGAGACAGGGACATGGGATTCAAGCATAAGGGCTCTGGTGATTTCTAGAAGGGAGCGATTTTTCCGCTCAACTACCCCATTCTGTTGAGGAGTGTTAGGATAGATGGTTTGATGAACAATGCCTTTTTCAGAACAAAAATCTTGCACAAGTTTATTCACAAACTCCCCCCATTATCAGTCTTAAGAGTTTGAATCTTTTTCTGAAACTGAGTATGGACTAGATGGTAAAAATGCATAAATTTAGAGAAAGCTTCAGATTTTTGTTTCAGGAAATAGATTCAGGTCATCCGGGTGCAATCATCAATAAACATAATAAAATATTTAAAATTGCTTGTTCCAGAAACAGGGGCAGGTCTCCACACATCAGAGTGTATCAAAGAAAAAATACTTTCCACATGAGTGTTATTCAGCACAAATGTTTGTCTATGACTCTTAGCAAAAACACAGGTATCACATTGTATATTCGAGCTAGAAAATTTAGGAAACAAAGATTTGAGATACCCGTGTGAAAGGTGACCCAACTGTAGATGCCATAGCTAACTCTGATAATCCATTGATCCATGACACATTAATGCAGATCCCTCTTTAGATACTTCATCGACATAGTACAGTCCATTCCGTTCAGTGCCACGGCCAATAATCTCCTTCGTACAGATATCTTGCAGAACACAAAACGTGGGATACATGAGTATAGTACAATTTAATTCTTTTGTAACATGGCTGATAGAAAGCAATTTATAGGACAGGGAAGGTACAAATAGGCAGTTTGATAATTTCAGTGTAGGAGTTAATTCTACAACTCCTACTCCTTCCACTTGTATCAGTTCTCCATTTGCAGTTTAAATGTAATTTTTTCTCGGCACTGTGCATTTAGTAATATCAGAGAGGCCATGAGTCATCATATCTATTACTCCACAATAAAAAAATCCATCTACCCATATTTTCATTATTTTTTTTTGTTCTAGGGGTATTTTTGTAATTCTGTCTTCTAGGAGTATTTTTGTAATTTTGGCGACTGAGGGCATTTTTGTAAATTCCACGCCTGGCTAGGGTTCTTCGCTCATATAAAAACACATTAATCTCATTACCTGGGCTAGGGTTTTCTCCCTATTGCCCTCGCGCAGCGCCGCTGGTTCCCTCCTGTCTCTATGTGCACGACTGCTCCTCTCTGTTGTGGTCGCTTGACGTTGCTGGTTCTATCGTGCCACACGACATGTTCTGCTTCTCTCTGTCGCAATCGCGCGGTTCTGGTTCTCCCGAGTCCGACTGCGGCGAACCCATCTGGTTCTCCCTCTGAGCCACCCTCTTTGGTGGTTATTGCTTCCTGACCTCCCAGTGCAGTGGCGGTTGTTCCTTTGCGGTTAGATGGCTTTTTCTCCTTTTGTTCCCACCAATTGGGAAAACTGATGAGGTGGAAATACTCTTGCCTGAGGTGTCCTTTTTGCCTGATGCTAATTGCTACTTTATTATCACACAATAGATCACATGCACCTCTAGGTTGAAAACCCAATTCTGTTAATAATTTTATGAGCCAGAGTAATTCTGCTAAACCTTTAGCTATGCCTCTAAATTCTGCTTCTACACTAGAAAGTGCTACAACTTTATGTTTCTTACTTTTCCAAGTCACTAGATTCCTCCGACGAGAGAGAAATATCCTGAAGTTGACCTTCGGTCTACTAGATTATTAGCCCAGTCTGCATCTGTGTAAACTTTTATTTCCAAATTTTCTTTTCTTCGCAATAAGATTCCATTCACATATGTCCCTTTCAAATACTAAAGAATTCTGACAACGGCATCCATGTGCTGTACCTGTGGCTTCTGCATGAACTGACTTACAACTCCAACTGCATATGCTATGTCTGGTCTGGTATGAGAGAGATATATTAAACGCCCTACCAATCTCTAATATCTCTCATGATCGGTAATTTATGTTCCCTTTGATGTCAACCCGTAATTTACCATAATAGGTGTTCTTGCTGGTTCACAATCTAACAACCCAGTCTCAGCGAGAAGATCTAGCACATATTTTCGCTGAGAAATGAATATCCCCTGTCTTGATCTTAGTACTTCTATACCAAGAAAATATTTGAGTTCTTCTGGGTCCTTCATTTCAAATTCATCAAACAACTGTCCACGGAGCTCCTTTATTTCTTTTGAATTATTCCCAGTAAGAATCATGTCATCCACATAGATGATCAGACAAGTAATCTTTTCACCTCTTTTTTTTAGGAATAGAGTATAATATGAGTTGCTCTATTTATATCCCAGGCGTCTCATTACCATGGTAAACCTTCCAAACCATGCTCATGGTAATTGTTTCAAACCATAGAGTGCTTTCTTCAATCGACATACTTCATTCTGTTGGAATCTATGGGTAAACCCCGGCGGTGTTGTCATATAGACTTCTTCTTTCAATTCTCTATGCAAAAATGCATTTTTCACACCAAACTGATGTAATGGCCAATTCAGGTTTGCTGCTAATGAAAACAACACTCTGATAGTATCAATTTTGGCAACTAGACTAAAGGTCTCAGAGTAGTCTAACCCGTACGTTTGAGTATACCCTTTTGCTACCAATCGAGCTTTATAACTTTTCACTGTTCCTTCTGCCTTATGTTTTATAGTAAATACCCATTTGCACCCAACTGTTTTCTTTCCATCTGGTAGTTGACATTTTTCCCATGTGTCATTCTTTTCTAGTGCATTTATTTCAACTCCCATTGCTAGACGCCATTCTTCTTCATCTGGGCTTCTTCAAATGTTCGAGGAATCGCCTCAGTATACAACACTGATGTAAACACTTTGGCTTCTTCTGAGAAGCTCCCCCTTACTAGATCAGCTATAGGATATCTGGATGTTCTAGAATGATGTTCTAGTGAGTATCTCTTGGGTGGCACTCCCCGGGTACTTCTTGGATGAAGAACATACCTGCTTATGGGTTATACTGCTCCAGCTTCAGTTTCAGCTTCAATTTCTGCATTTGACTGATTAGAGTAATTAATAACAGGAGTATGGATAGGGGTTGTTACCTCCTGAGGGACATCAATCTGAGGAGCTTGGGGCGACTCTGGTTCGACATGTGTTCCCATATCTTCCAAGATAGCATCAGCGGTATCAGAAGATCTACTAACTATTTTTCGGGTCCACTAATAAATAAAGTTGGATTTAGCAACCAACGCAGTGTGTCTAGTTTTGATTTCTCCTCCTGCACACTGGGTTGGGCTGCAAAGAAATATTCAGTTTCTAAGAAATCGCAGTTCATTGTGGTGAACATGTGTCTAGTTGGAGGATGATAGCACCTGTACCCCTTTTGATCGACACCATACCCAACAAAAACACATTTAAGAGCACAATGATCAAACTTGGAGTGTTCAGATTTAGGAATGTGAACAAAAACAGAACACCTAAAAATACGTGGTGAGAGTGAGAGAGGTGCAGGGATATTAGTGTGACGAGACAGAGTATCCATAGGAGTTTGAAGATGAAGGATTTTAGTAGGTAGGCGATTTAGGATGTAGACAACAGTAGCAATGGCTTCAGGCCAGAAAAAATGGGGTACACGAGATTCCAGGAGCAAAGCTCGTGTAATTTCAAGGATAATTCGATTTTTTCGTTCAGCTACCCCATTTTGTTGATGAGTATTTGGACAAGCGATCTGGTGGACTATTCCTTTTTCCTGAAAAAAATCCTTGCATTTTACGGTTAATAAATTCTCTCCCATTATCGGTGCAGAGAATTTTGATGGATTTCTGGAACTGAGTATGGACCATATTATAAAAATGAACAAATTTCATAGAGACATCAGATTTATGTTTAAGAAAATATACCAAAGTGACTCGTGTGCAATCATCCATAAAAATGAAGAAATATTTAAATATATGATTGCCAGAATTCGGGGCTAGACCCCACATATCAAAATGTACTAAATCAAATATATGTTCTACCCGAGTGTTACTGGGAAAAAGTTGTTTCCTATGACTCTTAGCCAAAATACACGTATCACATGGACTATTAGTAGCCAAATGAGGAAAAAGTATTTTAAAATAAGTAAAAGATGGATGACCTAAACGTCGGTGCCAAAGCTAACTTTTGCAATTAGTGGTCCTGTGAGCTAGCATAACTAATCTTTTTTGAGCTACCTCGTCGACATAGTAGAGCCCGTTTCGTTCAGTGCCACATCTAATAATCTCTTGAGTTTGAATGTCCTGCAATAGACAAAAACCAGGGTTCATAATTACTCTGCAATTCAATTCTCAAGTCACTTGGCTCACAGACAATAATTTGCATGTAAGGGATAAAACATATAAACAGTGAGAAAGTTTTAAGGTTGGGGATAATTCAACTGTCTCTGCACCTCGAACTTGTGTGAAATCACCATTAGCAGTCTGAATTCTAGCTTTCTCAGATACTGAAGGATTTATAATATCAGCCAAGTCAAATGTCATAGTATCAGTAGCCCCACAATAAAAAATCTGCTGAGGGCATTTTTGTAAATTCTATGCCTGGCTAGGGTTCTTCTCCTGCTCATATAAAAACACATTAATCTCATTACCTGGGCTAGGGTTTTCTCCCTGTTGCCCTCGCGCAGCGCCGCTGGTTCCCTCCTGTCTCTGTGTGCTTGGGCGCCGCTGGTTCCCTCCTACCGCACGACTGCTCCTCTTTGTTGTGGTCGCTTGGCGTTGCTGGTTCTATCCGCCATGCGACATGTTTTGCTTCTCTCTGTCGCAATCGCGCGGTTCTGGTTCTCCCGAGTTCGATCGCGACGAACCCATCTGGTTCTCCCTCCGAGCCACCCTCTTTGGTGGTTATTGCTTCCTGACCTCCCAATGCAGTGGCGGTTGTTCCTTTGCGGTTAGATGGCTTTTTCTCCTTTTGTTCCCACCAGTTGGGAAAACTGATGAGGTGAAAATACTCTCACCTGAGGTGTCCTTTTAGCCCGCAGTGGTCACAGGTGTGATCTGTTTTTCGCCGGGATGAAGAGCTTACTGTCTTTGACCGGCGGGACCTCCTTTGCTCAGATCTGTTTTGTCCCTGTCCCCTCGCAGCTAGACCAACCCCGATTCCCGATGATGGGGTGTGTCCGACAGAAGTTGCCATTGAGCTTAGGATGCTCTTCCTGGCGGCTTCTTGGTGCACCATCGCATAAGCGGCTTCGACTGAGGGAAGTGGTGTCGATTTCAACACATCCCGAATAACTGCATCAAATTCAACATTTAGTCCAGATAAGAACTTAAACAGCCAATGTTCCTATTGTAATTTTTTATAGGTATGGATATCGGCTGGCGACTCCATTGGGTTGGGTCGCTGCCTGTCTATCTCCATCCATAAATTTTGGCAGGTGCTGTAATAGTCTTCCAATGCATAGTTCTCCTGTTGAATTATGTCTGCCTTAGTAATTAAATCGAAGATCTGAAGGCTATCTTTCCCGCTCTGGTAGGTTATAGCAAGGTTGTTCCACAAGCCCTTGCAGTCGGGTAATGTATAAATTGTTGTACTAAACTTGGACCTATTGCTTGAGTGACCTAGGAAAGCACCTGTAGATCTCTCTGCCACCATCCTGAATAGGCTGCATCCGTTTTTTCTGGTGGTTCTGGGTGTCCAGTGATGTGGTTGAGACGCCCTCTGCCTTCGATTGCAACCTCCATCATTCTGGCCGATAGGGCATAATTGTGACTGTTTAATTTGACATCTATTGTGATTGGATGATTGTTGTCACTAATTGATTGTGGTTTGTTTTGTGTTTGTAGTAGTTTTACAATCTGTTGTGATAGGATAGTGGCTGCCTCAGACAGTGCCAGAGCTGCAGATGAGGAAATCTCTTCACTCATTCTGATTTAGAATAGGTATCAATTGAATGGCTTTGATACCATGTAAGACCTGAGAAGAATGAACTTTTATTCAAACTTAATTTTTTGTATGTTACAGAGGTGGATATATAGATACAATAGCTCGAAATTATTTTGCTACATTACAGCCTTGATCTACTTTTCTAATATGTAAATATTGTCTTTAATTTTTATTTATTTGTTGCTTTATTTCTAATTGGATGGGAAATGGGTTTCATTAGAATCTTCAAGACTAAATGCAGGCTCATGATTGAAAAGACTATTATTTGTTCTCTGTTGTTGATCAAACATCATCTTAAGTTGCCTGTCTTGTTCTTCAATGCGTAATTGCAGATTTTTCTGAATCTGTCAAATAAAATGAACAAGTGAAGTTATAAACACTGGCTAGAGGACTTGCCTATTACAAAAATCCGACTGATTTACCTCCAACTGTTCGTGCAAACGCCTCTGAACATCTAATTGCAGTTCCAGTGCCTCTGTGATTTGCAAGCCTCGGCTACACATGTCAGAGGATACTTCATTCGGGGTAGATCTTTTCTCAGGCTTTCCTGCAGTGGAAAAAGTGTATCTGGATTGGAATAACCAAGAATTTTCACAAGAACTAGCGTTCATAAGGCACAAAAGTAAACAATAATCCTTCAAAGGCATATGGGTATCTGAGAAAGTACTGGGTTTGTAACAATATGACAGTAACCAGGGTTTACCCTCTGAAGAGTCTGGCATGTATTTTGCAATTCTATACTTCTGCAAGGGAAATGAAAATTTTGGTTTAAGGAAGAAAACAAAACAAACAGTTTTGAGCAAAGCAATAGTACCTGCAAATGACTTTTCACATGAAAGATGGTGAGTCCATCTGTGTCCATCAGCTTAAGTATCGCCTTTGGTGTTGCTTCTATTGTTGATCAATGAAAACAGTTACAAAGATGAATTTTGTTTAATGAATTTCTTCTTCAATCCATAAACAAAATTCATATCTAAGTTACTTACTCTCTGCTCCACCGAGGCGATTTACACACATGACGAATTTCTCATGAAGATCTTGAGTCCACCGTATTCGAGTCTTACTTGAGCAAACACCTCCAGTTGCCTCAGGATTTCCAGAAGATATAGAAGAACCTGGAGAATAGAAGCTTGGAGACTGTATTTCTTGTCTAGAAGAAAATCCCAGTTGCGAAAATGGCGAAGAACATGGATTACTACCAACCTGTGCAGAAACTAGTAGCTATCACTAATCTTGCTGATGAGAAACATTCATCAATTTTGTTCAATAATAAGAAACAATATTGTGGAACGGAAAATTAATACATACTCTATGATCTTGATCTCCTAGGAAAGGAACTGAAAAATGAGTTCCTATGGAGGCAGCTCCATTATTTGACAGTTTATTTCTTTCAAACAGATGTAGCTTGTTCCCAGAAGAAATGATGCAGGGACTTTTCTGAGACTTGTAATGATGACCATCACAGAAATGATGATCAGGTTGCTCTTCTGGATCAATAGCATAGTTTTCCCCTGAAGGGTGATGTGAATCAAAGGGCTTGGAGTATGGGAAGAACAAAGGAGGAACACCAACTTGACAATCATACTGTGGAAAACCCATATATCTCTCTGTGGCATAAAAAGCTGATGCAGGTGTCTCAAAGCGGCTCATAATGCTGTTTGATGACTTATCGTCAGGCCTATGCTTTTGCTGTTGCAGTCCTGTCTGCATATCAGGTTGCTGCATACGAATTTCCATGTTCCAACTCTGCTGGTTACCAAAACATTGTGAGACAGGAACAGCTAAGTCACCAATCAGTCCATGATTTTGTTGAATCCGTTCTTGGCAATCGATCTTTGAAGTGTTCATTTACAAGCAATCAGCAAAAAGAGGGGGAAAAAACCCAGAAACGAAAAGGTGATTTCTGTTCAGTTCATCACTTTGCCAGTGCCAAATAGTGTATCAGAATTCATTCTACTATGAATTACTTAAAGGGGAGAAGCCATGAATAAATCAGAGAAAAATCCAGAAAAGAAAGATACAGATTAGTTGGATAATGAGCATTCAACACCAATAATGTTGAATTCAAACATATGCTATGAAATTCTCAGTTATATTCCACAAATCTTCAAGTGCAAGATATGAAGATATAAAATATTTTCACTATATATTTTATTTATTCCAAATAAGGATAGGAATGAACAATGACATGTTGACATCAAGAAAGCATAAAAAGAAACAAATCCCATTAAAAATAAAGAAATAAAAAAAACAAATGCCTTGAGATTTTGTCCTTGCATGAACAGAAAATAATGAGAAAAAAAAAAAGAATAATATGTTTTGACCACTAAGATAAAAGTAAAATAATTGCTAAGTGTTACTGTTTTAAGATCACCAGCAGCAGAAGGAGAATAATGTTATGGGCATCTGTGAGTGTGGCTTAGTAGATCAATGAGATACTGGCATAAATTCACAGCAGCAGATCTCCATTTATTCCTTAGATTGATACCCATAAGACCGAAAATAATAGAGAAATATAGATAGGTAACTGAAGGAAATTTCAGACGGAAATCGTGAAGACTACTTGCAAAAATTCTTATTCAAAACATCGTTGAATTACATAGTATATATATATATACACATTAGATTATGTTTTTATACTAGTTTTATGAAGTGAGTTGCATATTTCAGTAGTAATGTACACGCAACTCATTCTTTTAAATGTTTGCACTCGACTTATTTATGTGATTAAACTGGCTATATCGATTTATTGTTTGCCGATTTATTTTGTCTCGACCTAATAATCCTACTGACTTATTCATTTTTTGCTCGGTGAACCTGTATACTTTTTGGTCTTAGTAATTATGTAGATTTATTTATTTTCAGTCTAATGATCCGACTTACTTACTCGTCATATCATTTTAAATTATTTGTTTTTCGCTTGTGCCAAATAACAAATATGTTTCCCTTTTGAATCGAGTAAAAGACCTATTTACCTTTTAAATCGAGTGACCGACTCAATCTCTCTCCTCACTTTTTCGATTATGTTATCACAAACCCACTTTATGCACTCCACAGGAAAATAAACATAAGAAAATTTTAAAAGAAGGGCATAAATTATTTTTTTCTTCCTTCCCACAAGATTGCATCTTTCAAAGTGGGAATCCGAAAAGAAATTACCAGAAAAGTTCTCATAGAATTACATGTTAATGCCAACGTGCAGTGGAATTGTAATGGATAGATTCTGGAACGTGCTCAAAGAACCAAGTGTTCATGGAAAGTGACATAAACCAGTTGCATCCACCCCTTCTATTCTTCTATGCAACATTGCCACTATTGTTACCAACAAGCCCTTGTTTTTTTATCACACCTATTTATTTCTTGTCTTTCTTTTTATTGATCTATAAATAGTCATGCAAGCTGAAACCCTCCATAAGAGGCTGAGGTTTATGTTTATCGTCAAGTCAATATCATAAAAGAGTTATAATACAATATTTCATAATCTTTTAAATTTTATTTTTAATATATTTTTCACATGATTCCGGGAACTTTGAATTGAAAACAATTTCTCCCGCTCCTCAAAAGCCCATAGGAACGGAGTTGATGCTCCCACACGAGGTTGACATAGCCCAAAGTTGTCTTGTTGAAGTATCAGTGCAGTGCAGGCAATGAAGCCAGCTCATGCCTCTCTGTCTTTTTGTGTTTAGTGGATCGAATGAGAAGTTGTTCTTTCTAGAGACTTTAGCTCGATAGTAGAACTTTTTTTAGATGAAATTTTATAAAAGAAGAAAGTGTGAAAAAGAAATATTTTAATTCGAGGCTTTGCCTTTACGAGTTGAGTAAATAGACTCATGACCTGAAAATTATATGTGTAAATCGTGATGGATTGAAATTCCTGAATAAGGCCATGGATCAATCATGTCAAATTATCGAGAAATTAAATAAGAACAGAAGCGTAACTGTATTGGCTTTAATAATTTTTAATTTGAATCAAGATGTTGATTACTTGAAGATGGCTTGATCTTCCAGTATATGAGATCGTCAATTTTAGGTTTCTCTTTAAGGGAAAAAGAAACTCTTGAACTATATCTCTATACTGGGACCATAACCCTTTATATAGATTCACAAATGTCTATTTTGGCCCTTTAACAAAATAGAATTTGATGTCAAATTGACATCTACACTTTTAATCCTATTATTAAATTAGCATCTCAATAGTCAACAATTCTAATTTGATCACAACACTAATTTGACTATTTAATATAACTGCATACATATTTAATATTTACATATGTTATCCCACACTTAGTAATTTATTAGAAAATAAATTCTAATAATCTCCCACTTAGTCTAACATATGTTACTTGAGAAATGTGTATATCTTTATGAGCTCAAAATTGCAGTCACACACAAAATGCCCTGAACAATCTCGTCCATTGATCATATCAATGAAGAACTGAAGGGACAGTCGTCACATTCATTATGACTCAATCCACCATCAATCACATACACAAATATTTTCAAATGACATAGATCAATTATAGGAGTGTAGCATGGAAACTTCATGCAATGTGATCTTTTCATGCCTATTTCCAACTGATCATCCTTTATTGAGATCAAATATAATATATATATATATATATATATATATATATATGTTTATATATGTTCATACATAGTGTACTAAAAACTGAATACTTTATTTTTCTGCAGAAACTGAATTATAACATGAATATATCCATATATAATAGAGCATACAGTTCTAGAAAAAATACTTAAATAAACTCCCACTAAAACTAAACATCCTTAAATAGTGTTTACCCATTTTAGCAATATGCTCATGAAAGGCCTTCGGTATCACTCATTTAGTAAGCGGATTCGCAATCATGGAGTTTGTTCCAATATGCTCTATGGATATCTGTCCACTCTGTACTCTCTCCCTTACAGCTAGAAACTTTATCTCAATATGTTTTGATCGATAAGAGCTTCTACTGTTATTGGAGAATAACACAGCTGAGTTATTATCACAGTATAACTTTAGTGGTTTTTCAATACCACCCATAATCTGTAATCTAGTGATAAAATTCCTCAACCACAATAAATCACGGTAGATTTTATTTCTTAAATCTAAATTTGTTCTAAATCTAATAAAGTTTTACCTCAGGTAAATTTACTAATATTTGAACTCATTGCAAATTTAATCCTCAATTTACTTTCACAAGTAAATTTAGTTTGGATGGATAGTTTAAAATGCATAACATAATCATACATTCTTTCTTAATCAATGTAAATTTGACACTAATGTAAAAAATTGTATAGAGATATAAAAGAAGCGAGCTAGCCGAATCAAACCTTGAAGAACTCAAGTTTGATTTGTCAAAATTCTTTTGTACTCTAGCCAAACTCAAATATCAATAAGCTCATGATTAATTTATTTAGTAAACGAGATTAAACTTTTATCAAGTAAAATATTTAGTAACTCCTTATCAACTTATCTCATTTAGAACTCCAATGTTATTTTTATTTAAAAATAATAAATTTAAAATTAAATAACTTTAGCTAAACGATTATAATTACAAATTGTCACGCGAAATTACGAGTTCTTGAGTTTTGGCCGATCAAATTTTTAGAAGCTTGAATTTGATTAATATATTAAACAAGCTTGAAATTAGATTTAACTTTTTTTCTTAAAAAATAAATCGAGTTAAGCTTTATCAAGAAGAGTCTTGATTCATTCAAAAGCAATTTAGTTTATTTACGACTTTAAAATTATATACAAAGAACCTATTGAGATTTTGTTTGTTTTGGAGAAAAAACATTTTTAAAGAAATATTTTTATATATTTCTTGCTTTTAGAGTGCTAAAAAGTTTATCAATAAAAACTATTTATCTAACTAAAGTGAAAATTAAACTAACTTTGAGGGAAATGATTTCCTTTCTTTAAACAATAAATTAATATTCTTTATTTCTTTTTAGTGTTGCCATCAAAGAATAGTACAAATTATTTTCTTGGAAAAATAATTTCTTTAAAAGCATTATAAGAAATAATAAATTTATTAATTAAATTATAAAAAATTCGATAAATTACTTATTATTTACTGAAAATTTAAATTATCAGAGTTAATTATTTTATGTACTCAAATCTCATTGATAACAATCTCCTGTTGAACTTGATATCTATAATCTCTTAAAAACACATCAATTATGAGTTATAACACAATGAATAGGTACGTGTGCTGAAGTGATGCCAACTACAGTGAGAAGATAGGGTGGTGACAAGATTGAGATGTTATCAAACTATGATAGACTAAAGCAACAACTCCAAATTGCTTATGGATTAATCAATTATTGCCAACCTTCAGGTGGGTTT
>CAOGCB010150054.1:0-10516 GCA_948266635.1 Cnidoscolus chayamansa
ATGAATGATTTTGGATTTTCCTCCGCAGGTTCAAGATGCCAGAGAACTCGATCCCAAAAGAAGCAGCTTTCCAGATCATCAACGATGAGCTGATGCTGGATGGAAACCCTAGGCTGAATCTGGCTTCCTTTGTGACTACATGGATGGAACCTGAGTGCGATAAGCTTATGTTGGCCGCCATTAACAAGAACTACGTCGACATGGATGAGTACCCTGTCACCACTGAGTTGCAGGTTAGTCTTTTATTTATTTATTTTTGGTTTAGATTTGCGTTTCCTTAGCAATGTTTCTGGATCATATTCCTTTAGGATATATTTATTTGGCATGCTATTAAACGTCGCTGGACAATTATGATGGTAAGGACCACCTGACTCTTGATGTCCTTTCACTCCCATGATATTTAGCCTAGTGGTTGAGCGGCGTAGCATTCGGGTTTCGTATAATTCTAAAATATAAATTATATATAATTTTCAATGATAATATTACATTCTATTTTAACATTTCTAATTATATAATGTTTAATATATATATATATATATATATATATATATTGAAAAGTATATCAAAATCACGTAATTTACATTAACTTAATTTTATTTATAATTAAAGTTTATTTAAATAAATAGATTAATAAAAAATAAAAATAAATTAAATATATACAATTTCAATATATATTTCAATTACATATAAAATATATATAAAAATATTATATAATGTCGATATTTCATCCTACACAAACATCATTATACGAGGGATTTGTTCTCTTTCTCGCTCTTTTTTCTATTCAATAATTTTTATGTTATGTTCAAACTAATACAAAATATTGTTATTTTAGTTATTGCATAAAATTACAAGACAAATACTAGCTATATTGGTTTTTCAAGCGATTATTTATTAATAATTATATATTACACTAATCATTTTTTTAATGGTTCTTTGTTTATTATATTTTTTTAAAATAATATGATAAGGAGTATTATACAATCACTTAAAAAAATGGTTATCATTAGCAATAATTAAATTACAAATTTTTTATTTTTATTTTTCCTCCTCTTGAAAAATTAATGTGAAAAAACATATATCATGATTTTAATTTCTAATTTTCACATTATTCAATGACCACTCAAATATTAAGATTAGTTTGATGACAATTGTTATTATTACTTAGAGATTATATCTAACATAATCATGTATTTTACAACATGAAGTATGGATTTTTAAAATATCTAAGAAATATACATATATATATATTGCTATACTTTATCAATATCACTTAAATAAAACAAAAAAAGTTGAAAGCAAGTTTTAAGGTGTAAAAAAAGGCATGCGAGAGAAGAAGCCACAGATTAATGAAAATTATTAAATTCACAAGCAAATAAAAATCGGTGGTGGGTACCACTAGGAAAGCTATGGCCAAAATTAAGATATGTGGTGTTCCGGGGCTAAAACGTCACCCCCTTTTAGATATTTATCACATGGAGCCAGATCTTAATAATGTTCAGTTAATTACTAAGTCAGTAAATTATAAATTAAATTCATCAATTTTATAATGAATAATAATATATCTTAGTTACTGTTTTATCTGTTAAAATACGCTGGACAGATTGATTGTGAACCGTCCATAAGATCATCTCGACTGCCGGCCGATCTTACTTCTTTCATATCTTATAATAATATATTCATAGAAATTAAAATAATTATGAAAAATTAAATTATTTTATAAAATTAATATTTATAAAGAACATCGATAATATTTGTTTTAAAAGTTACTTTTCATGAATTTTCTTTATAAGCCATGATGTACTATTCTTTTTTCATCTGGCACCATAATCGAGTAATGTGGAAAAGTGTCGGCGAGAAAAATGGCATCATAGTGGACAATAATGAAAATTGAACTAGGATAAATGATTTGACCCCACAAACAAACATAACGCCTTTATCAACGGTGGTCCTGTGGTGATGACTTGAGACTTTAGCACCACCCTTTATTATATCAAGTTAATCTTTTTGGGAGGATGCCGCATTTCTCCTTTCCTTACAAAGTAAGATATTACATATTTTTCTTTGTTTTCATGCACTCCTCATATCAGCTAATCTACTTGCTGATGCATTAACTAAGCAAACTCTTTCTTTTTTCCTAATGGATTAATTGCCTCCCTCTTATGTTAATCTTGCTATACTCCATATATATGAGTAATAAAATCAACTCTGTCTAGCCCTTAAGGCCAGACTATTTAAGGATCTAATAAAATACACAATATATAAAAATGAGTGTACATAATTTAAATTTTTTGAATTTGATTTATTTTATACTTAAATCGAATATCATTTCATTTATTTAGTAAATAAGAAAAGACTAATCAAATTTTTATTGAATTAAATTTTAAATAACTATAAAAAATTTGTCTTATTTATAATAATTTTAATTGAAAATAATAGAATCAATACTCAATAAATTTAATTAAATAAATATACTTATAAATAAAATCATGATGAATATATTCACTAATTAATTTATAAACTAATAATAAATAAATTTTGAATTTTAATGAGTTAAATATTTATAAATTTAAATTTATTTTATTTATTAAATGAGTTAAACTGAATTTTTATTAAGTAAAAGTTTAAAATAATTTTTTGATGATCATTTACTGTGCTGTGGGAATCCATGCTACTTGGCTTTTGCATTGGCATTAAGGAGATTAAAAATAAATATCTAATGCCGAAGTTTATAAACCAGTGAATATTTAATTATTTGATAATTATGGAAAGGTTAAAAATTGATATTTATTTTGTTTCTCTTAATTAAAGAGCATAACTAAATAAGAATTTCTTAAACTCCTTCCCTTTACATATGAACATTTGGAAAGAAAAAGAAATCGATAGGTATACTAAATACATAACTTCTTACGATATGATATGAGATAAACACACTTAGTTAATTGACTACTGAGCTGCCTGGTAACTATTGCTTTAATGGCTTTGATCTTCTCCCAAATGTACGATGTCTTGATTCATGGTTGATTTACTTGAAATTGAGCATCTTTAATATGATGAGTTTTGGAATAAGAAGAGAGCATATGTAACACATAGATTGAAGTCGTGATTTAATTTGTTTATGCGTACAGAATCGATGTGTTAACATGATAGCTCATCTATTCAACGCACCGCTGGGGGATTCAGAGACTGCAATTGGAGTAGGAACTGTGGGATCTTCAGAGGCAATAATGTTGGCTGGATTAGCATTCAAGAGGAAGTGGCAGAACAAGAGAAAAGCTGAGGGAAAGCCCTACGATAAGCCTAACATTGTCACCGGAGCCAATGTTCAGGTACATATGCATATTGGAAATGTGGATCCCAGGTTCATTTTCATGGAGCATCTTGATGAGTAGGATGCTTTCTGCAGGTGTGTTGGGAGAAATTTGCTAGGTATTTTGAAGTGGAGTTAAAGGAAGTAAAGCTTAGAGAAGGATATTATGTGATGGATCCAGCGAAAGCTGTGGAGATGGTTGACGAGAACACAATTTGTGTCGCTGCTATTCTTGGCTCCACCCTTAATGGGGAATTTGAAGATGTGAAGCGCTTGAATGATCTCCTGGTAGAGAAGAACAAACAAACTGGGTATTCATCTCTTTTCTCTAACTATATATGCATTTTCATGCGTTCATGTTAATGCAATGTCATATTGTTTTGTAGATGGGACACTCCTATCCATGTTGATGCAGCAAGTGGTGGCTTTATTGCCCCTTTTATTTACCCAGAACTTGAATGGGATTTCCGATTGTCATTGGTGAAGAGTATCAATGTCAGTGGGCACAAATATGGACTGGTTTATGCTGGTATTGGTTGGGTCATTTGGAGGACCAAAGAGGACTTGCCTGAAGAACTCATCTTCCATATCAACTACCTTGGAGCTGATCAACCTACTTTCACCCTCAATTTCTCCAAAGGTATTTCTACGTATATTTGGACTAATTCACGCTCTTCCATTTTTTCTTTCACTTTGATGATTAAAAGCAAATCAACTTTGCCCTTTCTATTCTTGTAGGCTCTAGTCAAGTTATTGCTCAATACTATCAACTCATTCGCTTGGGTTATGAGGTGATGAGAACAATATAATTATTGTTATACTAATGAGATTTCTAGAATTAATTAAAGCGTGTATTATAAATGCACAAATCTGGCATAAGTTATACTCGAGAATTAACACATTTAATAACTGCAGGGATACAAAAACATAATGGAAAATTGCAGAGATAACATGTTGGTTTTGAAGCAAGGACTAGAAAATACAGGGCGTTTCAACATTGTTTCAAAGGACAATGGGGTGCCACTGGTAGCCTTTTCATTGAAAGACAACAGATGCCACAATGAGTTTGAAATCTCGGACATGCTAAGGAGATTTGGTTGGATTGTGCCTGCATACACAATGCCACCTGATGCAGAACATGTGACTGTTCTTCGAGTTGTAATCAGAGAGGACTTCTCTCGCACACTCGCAGAACGCCTTGTACACGACATTGAAAATGTTATGCATGAACTTGACAATCTTCCTTCCAGGGTTGCTGCAAAGATTGCAAGGGCTGAAGTAATTGAAGATAAGAAAAAGTCTGATTTGGAGATGCAGAGAGAGATTACTACAGTTTGGAAGAAGTTTGTCATGCAAAGGAAGAAGACGAACGGTGTTTGTTAGAGCCTCCAATGCTTATATCGATTATATTTTTACTTTTCGAATCTTGAGAGTCAATGCTGTGCTGGTAGCTGGTTTGTTGTGACATTAATTATCTGTATTTTCATAAAATAAAACTAAATTATTGTTGTATGGCTACTTACTACTTGAAACTTTTATTGTTTATATGAATTATTATATATTCGAATATAGATATTTTATGTTATGCCAACTTTTAAATATTTTCATTATTTTATTGTGCTATACTTCAATTAAATTAAGAGAATTTAATTCAATGTACATAATTATTTTGTTTAATAGATTTAACAGCTCTAAATATATTTTAATTGATGTGATTAAAATTTATCTAAAATGATTAAAAGAGTTTTCTTACCATGCATAACATCAGTCGACTCAATACGCATCAGGTTCTTTCTTTTATAATGTTATTTGGACAGTGTTGTGGATATTTTGGGGTTATTATAGACCAAATGGCATTTTCTTGAATTTTTATTTGCTTCAACCCGAGTCCCAAGAGCAGCCAGTAAAGAGCGAGTAGCACATTTGAGCCGTTCTTGTGAACGACATGTCGTTGATTCCCGGGAGAAATATAACAGTCCAAATAACTGATTTTTTATTTTTATTTTTTTTTGTCAGACGGCGTAGACAAACGAGTGAGAGTGAGAGCGAGAACCTCCAGCGAGCCCGTTTCCGTTTGTCCGAGACCTCCCACCGCCGGCTATCCCATCCTTTCTTTCACAGCTGAGCGTAGGACCGACAGTGCCTCCCTTCTTTAATCTATGAATGTAATACAACCGGAAACACCTTACGAATCCTTTCTGCTCTGATTTAGTGCAAAAAGGAGAAGCTCCTGAGCGCTCAACACGGTAAGGGAGAACTAGGGCACTTTACAAAGAATTGATTTCAGAAATCAAATTTTATTTTAAATCTTTTTTTCTAATAGTCTTTAAGTCTAAACTTCTCTGATTTGTTGTTTTACAGAGGATATTTTGGTAACTGGGGATCATTTTGTTGATATCATTTGGATAAATTTAAGGGGCAATGTTTATCTGATTACTACTTGTCTGGTCTGCATTTCCTTGCTTACATGACTTTATGCTGAAATGTTATTGCTGTGAATTCTATTTTTTTCCTGTGAATTTGTTGTCATGCTGACAACGAAATTTTTTGCTGAGATTACTTGTTGCTTTTAATCTTGCGTCATTAAGTTTATTGATTTAGAACTTGGAAGGATTAGCTGGGTTCTGTCAGTTGTTTCTTAGTATTGTTGTTGTCATGAAGATGAATGCTCACTTTACTTTGTGTGGTCAGCAATCTATGTGGGTATGGAGTCATAGTCTGCTTACCTTGAAATGATTGAAAATTTGGTGTACTTTTTGAGTATATGCATTTTTTATGCCCTCTTTCTGGAAATAGAATTGCTTGTTCTTTTAAGTACAAACATGTCTGATGCAATCTTGAAAGTGATCCAAATTTGGAATGAAGCTGGTTATATTTAGCAAGTTATCCTCAAAACCTGAAAGTATCAGCTTTCCCTTAAAATTTCTATATAATTGATGAAGGGTAGCCTTTTGTTTTTATGCTTCACTAGATTCGTTTTAGTGAATCTTGGTAATTTTATTGTTGTTCATGTGCTTTGAGGGATGAAAGACCTGATTTGGCTTGTCAAAACCTTCTCCTTCTGTTTGCTGTTCATCTTGGGAAATTGTCATAGCATTCACAAAGAAGACATGCAGCAGTGTACAACTTTTAGTAGTGGTTTTTGCATAGAGTTGAGTGTACAGCTCTTTATTCAAGAATGTGATATTTGTATTGGAATAAGACTTTATTGATTTGCTTGAGGGAATGTAATTTTGAATATTCAATTTAACAAATCTTTAGATTCATTGCTTGAAGAAAGTGAGAGAGAATCAACACAAAAGGACAAAGATATTTGTAGAAATGTTGGCGATTGGCATCTCTACTTCCAGTTTGCATGCGGGCACTAGATGCAATCATTTACTCAGAGAGCTCCAGGTCTCTCTCTCTCTCCTCTCTCTCCTCTTCTATTTTGGGGATTTTCTTGTACCAACAACTCTCCATTCTCTTTGTTTTAATGGTTCTTGTGATAAAGATACATGTTTTGCAAGTGGTGACGATTAATAGTAAAATAGGAGAGTAGATTATTGGTGAGGTTGAGAGCGGAAAATCTTATAGTTGAAGTCAAGATGAGTGACTTTAGCAAATGGAGAAAAAACTTATAGCTGTTGATGAGAGTACAACAATGTAATTAGGGATAAATCGCTACTTGCTTAGTTTGGGGCCTCGGGCACATAGGTAGCATGAATGATGTTCAGCTAGGCCCTTTTTCATTTTCCAAGGAGCTAATTTTGTTATTATTTTATTTTAAAGATTTCGTTTAAATTATACTTTGCCAGTTTGTAACTTGCATGGTAGACTGTTACTACAATCTAACTTGATTTGTGTTTTAGTTTCTCTTTGTTCATTTTTATATATATATAGTAAAAAGAGAGGTTTTGTGTTTAAGAAATTTTTTTTTTCTCAATTTCTCTTTGTATATGAGTTGAAAAATATTTGAACCTACTTTAAGAAATAAAAGTTGGTTGAAGTTAACTGTATCTTTCTTAGCAACTGAAGGTTTATTATTGAGGATTATGATATTATTTTCTTCTTCAATTATATGTTCTGTTATTATTGCTCCCGTTATTGAAAAAGTTGAACGATGCTGTATATGATCAGACCTGGAAGCCATATAATTATTAGTCACAGTGGATATTCATGAAGGTGAATAATGGAATTACCATATTTACTGCTCATGTATATGCTTATGCAAATAATAGTGAGTGAAATAAAAGGAGTATTAGGTTTTCATTTTTTGGAACATTAAAGAACTAAGAGAAGAGATAAAAGGTCCAGTTAAATTGAGGCGCTTAGCTAAACTTAAGTTCACATCTTTTAAGGAGATTACAATTGTATGCCACGAATGCTGTGTTGTGCGTTTTGTTATTTTATGTGCTTTCATTTTTTTGTCAATGAAATGATGGATTTAACATTTTTTTTTCTAAATTGGTGCATTTGTAGGTACCCAGATGTGGAGAATTTCCCAAAAGTTCTTGGGTTAGCAATGAACGTGATTTTGGAGGAAAGTGTTTATCTTTAGTGAAAAAATTTGAGTTGAAATGCATGGCAGACAAAGAAATGGATGTGAGAACTTCAGCTTTAGTTGATGGTGTAACAGATGGCTTAAGTGGTATGATTGTGTTGTTCATGCATCTGAATAAATGTTCCATTTTGGTGCTTGTAACTACTACTATTATTCCTATTTTGCAGAAATTGACGTTAGGGAGCCTAGTATTTCAACAATGTTGATGAACCTTGAGAATAAATTTGATCCTTATGATGCAATGAGTACACCGCTTTACCAAACAGCTACATTTAAGCAGGTAATGCTGCGAAGTATTCTACAAATTTTTGTGTTCCAAAATTGTGTTGAGGTTCAAAATGCACATGAGGTTCAAAATGCACACGAGGTTCAAAATGCACAGTTAAACAACCAGTGAAAATAGATTAGAAGTGTAGACTGCTTGGATTTAAAATAATACAATTCTTGGGAATGAGGCTTGCTTGAATTGTTGAAAACTCAAATTGGATTCAATTTAGACCTTATTTTTTAAGTTAAGAGATTGTGGATAATCTCTTTCTTCTTATGCTGCATAGATGAGACAGAGAAACAAGCATGTGAAAATTCATTATATAGTTAGAATATGGTCACCTACAAATGAAGAAGATGAGAAAAACTACAGGAAGTTTGGACTTATTTATCAATAATTCTGGAGAAGTTAATGTACATTCATATTGATGTGGTTCACTGTTTCGAAGTGTTGGTGCTGTGAAGCTGGGTCCACTTCTTGTCATAGTAGGCACTGATGGTTATGTCTATTTTTCTGTTATTCTTACTAGGTATTACAAATGCATAGCATAATACTTCCATTTTGGCTTTAGCAAAGTTGTCTCACATTCCTTTTATTTTTTTAGCCATCAGCTATAGAAAATGGTCCTTATGATTACACCAGAAGTGGAAATCCCACTAGGGATGCTTTGGAAAGGTGTGTTGTGCTTGTTCTGCATGTGCTGATACAGCACAGTTTTCACAATATTCAAATGGTTCTATTTGTTATGTTTACTCAGGCTTTTTTTTTTCTTTTAAGTGTAATTCTATTTTTACTCTCATCTCTTAGCCTCTTGGCAAAGCTAGATAAAGCAGATCGAGCATTTTGCTTCACAAGTGGAATGGCTGCTTTGGCTGCAGTCACTCATCTTGTTGGAACTGGTGCTTATCCCTCTCTTTTCTTTGTCTATTCTGCACGTATGCTCACACGTTTTTATTTATCTTTTAAATATATGCATTTTGAATTTTCAGTGTAAGAATTGACATATAAGTTCATAGGTAACATGATCATTCTGGAACATGGGTTCAACTATATAGTGGACTGTTTATAGCAATAATATCCTTGATGTGCCTCACTTTATTAGTCAATGCAATCAAAGTTCTGAAGATGGATATGAGTATCGCTGCAAATAACTGGGGATAAATTGATACAGTAATGTTTAGAAAAGTTAGAATTTGACATAATAAGGATTTGTTTGCATTTAATATTTTCTTTTAAATAGAAGTACCATTATTAATTTTTTTTTTGTATTGAAACAAATAGAACTAAAATAAAATTAAGGTGTATAATACATAGTGAATATGTATGCTCAAATTCCTATAATTATAAGATTGTAAAACTTGTGGATAGAGAAGTAGAAACGAAATGTTATTATGATGGATAACAGAAAGATTCAAGCCATTTTATTTGCATTCTCTTTTGGCTTCTAAACTTAAAATAGTATGCTTGTTTGATTTTGAAGATTGAAAACTATATATTTTATTCTATGATCACCAGTATATTCCTAAGTTTTAAGCTTTATCTGGCACATTTCCTTGGTTTCTAAGGTGTATGTTGCCCTTTGGGTAATTACCCCAAGTGTTTGACTTGTCAATGTTGAGAAGATTTTGCCCTATTTTGGAGTGGTCAGATACCTATATTTGTCTCTGAACATGTCAAATATGGGTACTTCAAGGTGAAGAGTCCAGATAACATAGGCTTAGTGGTTATGAGTTATGACTTATCATCTCTGTTGAGTTACGACTTAGTCATGATGACTTATGAGATCCACAATCTGTACATGTTTATTGGTGTCTGTACAAATCCATGCAATTTTTTAACAAAATTTTGCATTCATTATCTGGTTTCACTGATAACCTCTGATTCTTTTAAAATTTCTTGTAACTGGTTCAATTTATATCTCAGGTCAGGAAATTGTTGCTGGAGATGATCTGTATGGTGGTTCCGATAGATTGTTGTCTCAAGTAACCCCAAAATCTGGAGTTGTGGTCAAGTCAGTATGGTTTTTCCTCCAGTCTTTGACATCTGATTTTCCTGGAGTTAAATTCTGAAACGTTTGTGCTTGACAATGTGAAGACGAGTGAATACTAGCAATTTGGATGAGGTTGCATCTGCAATTGGCCCCTGGACAAAACTTGTGTGGCTGGAGAGCCCAACTAACCCACGTCAACAAATTTCCGATATTCAGGTAAGATGTTTGCTTTCTTAACTTATGAAATCCTTTATATTAACATTTACTTTTGGTGTTGTGCATAGGTTAGATGGAACAAACTAAAATCAAAAGAGCCAAATTTATTAGATTCTAGAACTGAACGAAACCAAATTTAAGGAATATTAAACTCAACCCATCAAAATTAATTTGGTTAAACTCAGGTGG
>CAOGCB010150095.1:0-28019 GCA_948266635.1 Cnidoscolus chayamansa
TACAGACTTCTACACAACAATCAAATTCAACCTAAAATGAAGGGTGTTGATCCATTCACATGTTAAGCTTAGTACGGTTTAGAAGACATAGAGATTCAGCACAATAAGTGGCCAAGTATTTCGCTCAAGGATAATTTATCTATCCATTTATTTCTGGCCCACCGAAATAGTTCGTTCATCAGCTTTAGCTATCTAGTATTGGAGTTAGCGGCAGCTTCCCTTCGTATATCTCTGGGATTTGGCTCTCATCCATGTCTTCCGAGAGTGTCGATTTCAGCTTCTTGTTGTCCACAAATACTATCTGCAAGGGCATCAAGAAACACAATCTGTTAGTTTTTTTTTTTTTTTTTAAATTTTTTATGGATCACTTGGATGAAAACATAAATATAGAGATAAGAATTGGAATCTGTCCTTCACAAAGTAAAACCAAGCTCACCTTCTTCTTGGTGTTGTCATCTATAAACGGGTAGATAATTTTCCAAACTGCCATAAAAATGTAGGGTGCGTGCACAATGAACAACTTGCCTAGTCTTTCAGGGTAGTAGTCCTGCAATTGGCCAATTCCCAGTGAAAACAAGCCACTGTTGCTTGCTTCTTAATCAGATGTATCCATAAACAGGAAACTTCCAAGAAAATGAGATTGAATTGTATACCTGCAAAATGGATAGAGATGCCAGGTACCCTCGGATGTCGCTGTTTGCATATCCCCAACCTTGAAGATCTCCAATGACAACAAATTTTTCCTGCCCTGGAGGCATCCTGATGCATCAAAATCTTCCCCATCAATTAAACTAATCTTTTTGCTTTAAACAACATTGGACTGGTGGAGAAAATTTACCTTGCGCAAATTTTATCCAGGCCGCAGACTACAAAACCTGTACATGTATACGTTCAAACAGTCATAACTTGTAAAATCTGCGGTATCCTAATTAATCACCTTTTTTGCAGCACTTATGGAGATCCATCGATGGTTATTCGGAATTCATGATTATCAACACGTATCACAAGCTAGTTCATGCATACGTACGTTTGAATTCATCAAGGCTTTCTTTGTTTTGAAAATGTCTACCGCCGAAAACAACCGTTATCGGGCGTCCTTTCTTATCCGTTCCTTGCAGAAACCATTTATTCTGTGCAATTTCATTTGGGACCTCTGATGGAGAAATGGAACCATTTGGAACAAACTCACGTCTCCATTTCAGGTACTTGAGAAACATCACAGAAGCTTTCTGGACATCAAAATCACGAGCCCGCAGAAATCTTCGTACAGTGAAGTCATCTACTCCCTGAACAGGACCCAACCCAAGTTTCAGCTTGACTTGAATTACGAAAACTAAAACCATTCCTAAAAAGAAAAAAATTGCAGGGAACAGTCAGAAACGACATAGAAAAGAGGAAAGGAAGAGTTACGACACCTTGGAAGATGGATCCTGGCATTCAACAGAGGCTCTCAGCAGCCTTATCTTGGTCTGCTCCACCATGTCATCACTTTGTTCCATCTCTATGGTCTTGATCATGCTTGGTTTCTTCTCTCTTGTAATTTATTGAGTTCCTGGATCGTCTTGATCGGCTCAGAGTCAACTCGATTCCCATCAATGTAAAGTAGATGAAGTGATATTAATATCCATAAATTTCATCATAATAAATCTGGCAGCACTCGTTCATCAACCATCTCCCACCTACTGAAGGCTTCCGTTGCTTTGTAGAAGTTCAGCATCTTCCTGTTTTGTTACTTTCCTTATTATTATTAATCACATGCGTAAGCGGAGAAACAGCTAATTTTGAAATAGTTATATATATTTATATATATACATATCATTTTCATGACATCAATCCCTTAACAAAATACAAATATTTGTTTTATTCAGACAATTTTTTTAAAAATTTTTTTGTAATAAATAATTGAATTTCTAAAATTTATTGAAATTACAAAAGCTATATAGCCTCTACTATATATATATATAAAGAAAATTAAGTGAGTGCCATACATACACGAAAGGTATCTTCTGGATTTACATCCTTTTCAAATTAATTGATTCATAATGTATATACATCATCACCTTTAAATCAATTTATAATAAGTTATCCAATCAGTTTAATAAATAAATTAAATTATTATAAATATTTTTAATTGGATGATAATAAGATGTTAACAAATGCAACGGTCATATTCATATATTGCAGTATTAAATGGTAGGGAGCATTGGGTTTTTACTCTGCATGTTTTTAAAATAATGATATATAGACCGAAGAGGTAGTTGGATAATTCAACTGAAATCAATTGAGATTGAGATCTACAGCTCACTAATTCGTTGGGTCCAATTAATAAACTCATCATTCACTCCCACTCTTTCCAAATTCTTACTACATCTGTGTAACGGATTATTCCAATCACATTAATTCGTTTTAATTTATAATTTTAAAAAAATTTGAAAATATTTTCTATATATTTGAAATTCGAATTTTCAATTTTATTTAAAAAAAAAAAAGAAATATCGATGCACAGAAACAGAGAGACAGCAAAATCTGAGGAATCAATTGTTGCAGATGGGTTGAATGCTACAACTTAACCTTATTAAATGAGGGCATGCAAATTGCATTTGTGTGGAAATGGAACAAGATCACGTGTTTGTCGGATATATTAAAATTTCCATCTCGGATGCTCAGGAGGAGCCATACACATTGATTTTGAACCAATCAAATGCGTTCTCTGACTTATAGATATGGAACATAATTTATAAATAAATAAAAATTTATATTTTTATATATATATTTAAGAATTTATTTTTTTTTCTTATTTTAATGAATATATGTTATTATTACACAAATTAAAATATACATATTTTTATCATTAAAATATATATAAATTCTATTGAAATTGAATTTAGTTATATGTATTGATTAATGGCATCTGAACAGTGTGGAAATTGAAGGACCTGTTAATATAATTCTGAAAATTTCGGAGCTAAGGAATTATAGGTTCAAGGTTGAACAGCGCAGCTGGGATCTGGTAATGAGGTGGACTTTCCATCAAACCAGCCCAAATCTCATAGACAGCCCCTATCTTACTCTTTCGAGAAACACCCCATCAATCTTCTTCCACCATTCTCAATCTCTTCTTTCCCCAATAAACTCATTTCTAACAGAAACCCTGTAACCACCTCCTTTCCTCACATTTCATCCGTCTCTTCTCTTGCAGTTCAAAATCTTCCTTCTATGCTCATATTATCTGCTCATTTCTCTTCATTGTTCTCCTTTCTTCCAGCTTCAAATGAGTAGAGGATTAGAAACAATGGAGATTTGGAAGTGGGTTTTTTTTGGGATTCTTTGTTTTTTATCTACTGCTGGTTCTGTGAAGTTGGGCAGGAGTCAACCCACTGAGAGGATTTCAGGTGGCTTTCCTTACTTTTTATCTATCTATGCATCTGCTGTGGTGGATTTCTCATGTTCAATTTCATCTCAGTATGGTTTCTGCAGTGCAGTGATAAATTGATTTATGCTATTATCTGTTTTTTCTTAAATTGTGATGTAGGCTTCATAACTGAATTTAGGGTTTCCCTTTCTTTCCCCAACTTAGATTTCGCAACATAGGTTTTGAGCGTGGTACCTTTTCTGGGGATCCGCTTGTGTTGAAGCTCAATTGGAGATTTGCTATACCTGCTAATGTTTAGTTTGTTATCGAAGGTCTAACTGTAGACGGAGTGTATAGTTAGTTACGTTGGTTGTAGTTAACAAATTTCTAAAGTTTCTAATTTATCAGTTCTGAAATAAGCATCTAGACAATTAGTTGTTCAAGAATTCAATGAGTTTGGAACCGTTTGTAAAAGGCTTTCTATATCTGTGTAAGCTGCAGGCGCCTCTCCCGCTATGATTATTCTTTGTGTGCTTGAGAAAATGTTTGCACTCAAAATTGACAAAATACTCTCTCTTTAGTTATCTAGTATGATAAAGTTGAGGACGAGAGTGGATGTATCGTTGTAGTTGTGGGCTTCGGGGGTGTTCTCCGTCTCCCCCCATTTTCTCTTTTTTGAGTGGGGAGTGTTTAATGCATGCATCATTTTCCTCCTTTCTGCTTGATGCTAAACCCTGCTTTGTGCTGTGACCCATGTTATCCTAGGATATTGAGTCATTACTTATCATGGCACAATTCGACTTCTAAAGAATGTAAGAGCTTGAACTAGATCAATGAGTTTATCTGAGGAAGTCCTAGTTTGCATTTCCTTGATTGCTTGCTAATTGAAAGAGAAGAGCTTTTTACTAGTTGCTCTTTGTCCTGTCTCTATAATATTTTCCCGCATCACTTCAACTTAGAAGAGGAAGTACCAACCTCTGGAAGGTCATATTTGATTGATGATTCATTTTTGCATAAAACTACTAGAGATTAGGAAGAAAAAAATTTATGTGGTGATTATCACTGACATCTTTCACTGGAAATCTGACTAGTGAAGAGATATTTGATTGGCCATTTGGCAAAGATGGAAGTGCTGAAAGGGGGCAATTATGTTTATTTTTTCCATGAAAATGCAGATTGGAATTATTATGTTGATAATTAATAAGTGCTTTGGAGCTATAAACTTTGTAACATGTAGGCAATGCTGATTGGGCTGTGTAATATGCAGGCAGTGCTGGGGATGTTTTAGAAGATGATCCTGTGGGAAGACTAAAAGTTTTCGTTTATGAACTTCCAAGCAAATACAACAAGAAGATTCTGCAAAAGGATCCGAGATGCCTCACCCACATGTTTGCTGCTGAGATCTTTATGCATCGGTTTCTCTTATCTAGTCCTGTTCGAACACTCAATCCTGAGGAAGCTGATTGGTTTTATACCCCTGTATACACCACTTGTGATTTGACACCAAATGGCCTCCCTTTGCCTTTTAAATCGCCAAGAATGATGAGAAGTGCTATCCAGCTTATTTCTTCAAACTGGCCTTATTGGAACCGGACTGAAGGTGCTGATCACTTTTTTGTTGTTCCCCATGACTTCGGAGCATGCTTCCATTATCTGGTGAGTTAATCTATTTCTTTTATGTATTTAATTCCTGATAATCTCCTATTTTTGGCGACAAGCTATTTAATGAATTTTAATCAATTGACCTGATTTATGGATTCCAAGCTCCTATGTTTCAAATTTTGTGCTGTATCAAATTGTCAAATATATATAATTCTTATGCAAACTACAGCAAGTTGTTAAATTTTGGCAAGTTCTCTTTCTATATGTCATTACTTTTGTTTGATGTTTCCCTCTTCACATGTGTTTTTGCAGGAAGAGAAGGCAATTGAAAGAGGAATTCTTCACTTGCTCCAACGTGCTACCTTGGTGCAAACTTTTGGACAACGTAATCACGTTTGCTTAAAAGAGGGTGCAATAACTGTTCCTCCATATGCCCCTCCACAGAAAATGCAAGCCCACCTAATTCCTGAGAAAACTCCTAGATCTATCTTCGTCTACTTCAGAGGGTTGT
The DNA here is from genome assembly GCA_948266635.1 of Cnidoscolus chayamansa. NCBI lineage: Eukaryota > Viridiplantae > Streptophyta > Magnoliopsida > Malpighiales > Euphorbiaceae > Cnidoscolus > Cnidoscolus chayamansa. Next base: position 5,466 of record CAOGCB010150095.1, read on the forward strand.
TTTACGATGTGGGAAATGATCCTGAAGGTGGCTATTATGCAAGGTATTTCACATTGTGTTTCCATGTTAACAAGAAAATATTTAGGTCCAAGTGTCTTCATTTTGTTCTAGTAACATTAAAAGCTCAAACCCATCTTACGTTGCATGAGTTCTCCCTTGATCCTTAAGAAGCCAACTGAATTCTTCATTTTGAAATGTTACAGAGGTGCACGAGCGGCAGTGTGGGAGAACTTCAAGGACAATCCACTTTTTGACATATCCACAGATCACCCAATTACATACTATGAAGACATGCAACGAGCTGTATTTTGCCTGTGTCCACTTGGGTGGGCCCCATGGAGTCCGAGATTGGTTGAAGCAGTTATATTTGGTTGCATTCCCGTTATCATAGCAGATGACATTGTTTTACCTTTTGCGGATGCAATTCCATGGGAAGAAATTGGGGTTTATGTAGATGAGAAAGATGTGCCAAACTTGGATACCATTCTGACATCAATCCCACCTGAGGTAATACTGAGGAAACAGAGATTGCTTGCAAACCCTTCAATGAAGCAGGCAATGCTATTCCCGCAACCTGCTCAAGCAGGAGATGCTTTCCATCAAGTTTTGAATGGACTTGCACGTAAACTGCCACATGACAAAAGTATTTACTTGAAGCCAGGTGAGAAGATCTTGAACTGGACTGCAGGTCCTGTTGGTGACCTGAAACCTTGGTAGTAGCTATAACATCGCAGTTGAAGAAATTCTCAACATTCATTCCCTTAGCGCAGGCAAAAGAAAAAAGTTTCTCAAAAGCGTGAATCTTGATTTTGCCAAATGTGTTGGATTATGCGTTGGATTTTGCAGGTTTAGGGAATAGGGACGTGGCTGAGTTGTATTCTTTTCGCCCCTTGTATGTAAAAGAACTCTTTATCAAGACTGTTGTATGTTTCAATTATTAGTATTGCTAACTGAGCAACTTCTTGTAAAACATCAACTGAATTGGTTGCGTTTATTTAATTTAACTAAAATGAATCTCTAACATATATAATAATAAAAGAAACGTGTGGTTCCATGTAAATTTCATCCGTGGTCTTCTTTCACTATTTTATTTTATAACTAATTATCTTTCGTTAGGGCATTTGGCCTCTCATTAACAAAAGCTGGACAAACGTCTTGTTGAATGTTGCGTACACATATAGAGCGAGAAGAGAGAATTCGTGTCGGTGCTCTATAATTTATCAAAATTAATTATGCAGTATTTATTTTTAAATTATAAAATAAAAATATTTTTTATACCTTCTATCCAACAAAAGAAAACCGATGCAAAACATGGTAATTATATTTCGATAAAAATAATCGAAGTTTGAAACTTTACACATAACTATATGTATTAAGTGATCATTCTTGCAAAACAAAAGAACCCTCTATTCTCTTCTCCATCATTTGTGGAGGGGGGGAATTCAAAGGAGAAAACATGTCATTAATGCTAGAGACTGGTGCAGGCTTGAACTCATAAGGTCTATCCTTCACTCCCCAAACCTGCAACCAGCATAATTTAACTTTAATTGAGAGGACAGGACAAAATTCATTTCCAAACTAACTTAAGCCAAACCAAAGTAGACCACAAAACTGACCTGATTCCCATCATCATCATAGCCCCTATCCCAGGTATGTATTTCACTGTTCTTTAAAATTGCAAGTTCCGAAGTACAGTAGGTTGCTCCATTCTGTCAGAGTGATAGATTAGTAATGACTACAATTGAACTTGTCCCTTTTCTGGAAAACCAAATATCTTCAATATACAATTCTATGGATATACGAAGAAAAACAAAGTTTCAGAAAACTAAAAATTGAATATTGACAACAAGGATGACAAGCAAATACCCATGAATTTGGGAATCCACCAGGAGGAGTAGAACCTTCATAGAAGCAGCGTTTCCCGCGGTCACAGCGTTTAAGGTGTATTGTTGTCAGATGTTCTGCAATGTCCTGCACTTATGCAACAAAGTGGAAAAAACTAAATAAGAAGACTAATTTACAATATTCATCAACAGAATAAAATGTTCTCCATTTTGGTAAAGCATGACATGACATAGATAAGAATTAACAGTCATTTAAGAAAGATCTGGTGAATTTAGATCTTTTAATGTTCTTATAGTCTTTAGAGAGTGAAAAATCATAAACACATGATGATGAGCTACATCAAAATCTGAATCTTTCTAGAGGACTTACACCAATAACTTCCTCTGGCAGTGGTCGCTGGTCCTTTGGGCGATCACAGAAATTTTTGTACTCCTCTGCATCTCTAATGGCATATGAGCTCACCTGTCCATTAAGGGAAGGATGAAACAGTTTATTAGTAGTTTAAGGTGTTTGTAGAAAATTTCTCACAGAAACTCAAAACGAAATAGGACTGGAAGAATAGCTTAATCTGACTAATTGCATGCAGGGGAGGGAGCTATGCATACGAAGATGATAATTAATAACTAACCCAGAAAGAAAAGAAAGTTAACAGTTGCAGTAACAAAATGAACGAGGGGAAAATTTTTTTATTATATTTCAAAAAAAAATGATGGCAGCAGCAATGCAAAGAAACCATTGCAATGTTTCTATGACAATCTGAAAATCATGTTTCCGGGCATAACACACGAAGGTATATTCTGGGTTACCATTCGTTAATGTTATTCAACCTCCAGATCTATCTGATGAAAACCAAATACCATTACAAAAGGAGTTCAAAGGGCTTCAGCAAATACTATGAAGAACAGATCTTAATCAAAGTAAACAGAACTTTGATGGAAATAATTGCAATATAATGGAATAGTTATTACACTACATTAAAAGATATTAGAGACATATAATTCCTAATGCTTTTTCCCTTAACATGTGAAGGAACGAGAGACTTTCAAGTACTACACACAATACAATGCAATAGTTACAGTCTTAACTACTCACCTCAACATCACATTTCAACTCCTTTGGACAAGGCTTCACCATATAGAACCTCTGGAAACATATAATTATTAGAATATAGTTATATTGTTTATTGCATTAGTGCCATTAACATAAAGAAATGTTAGCTAAATATGTCAAAAGTAGTTAAAAAGGGTATCGTTTCTACTTTGTAAAAAAGAAGAAAATCCTAGCATAGAAGTTCATTTCTGTAATATGAGTATAAATTCAAGATGATAGAATGTCAGCAAAAATCTAAATGAAATAGCAATAGTGACAGATTACCTGCCGAAAGGGCTTTTGAGGCGTCCTCCAGAATGCCTAATAATACACGGAAAACTCACGTAAAATGACAGAAGCAACTGAATTTAGAAATGAAAATGCAGTAAAGACAACAAGTTAAAACTAACCTGTTCGAAATATAAAACCTTGGAACCATCCACCATCTCAGCTGCCGGACAAGTAAGCATTCTGCACATAAAATTTCCTAAAAGTAACTTTCTCTTGCAATTTCTGAATCCATTCTCAAGATTCATAAGGTTCATCACTCTTACTCAAATTCAATACAATTAGAGGGTTCAAAAAAAGCAAGAAATTGAACGAAGAACAAGTAAAAGGATACCTAATGTTGAAGTAATTATCGGGATCTCTGGATGCTTGTTCTCTCGAAAACTAACCTCACAAATTAAGTTGAAATTAGAATTATAAAAGAAACGCGAGTCGGGGTGAACACAAATGCAACAAGATTAATTAATTGACACCTTTTCGCCGCTGAGCGATTGAGCAACAATTCGAGCATGGTCCCAACGAGTAGTAGACTTGGTGAAGCGCTTCACAAGAATCGCACCTCCAATCAGAACCAGCGTCTTGACTACCAATCCCTGAGCTCGGCTCCATACATTAGGCTCCGAGCCTGTTCCCATTTCCAAGTATTCAATATCCTCACCTACAACCAAACACCCAGCACATCTTCTTCGCCTTAAAAATCAGATAAAACGTATAAACTAGTAGCAGGATCGCTGAATAAGGGGTATCAGGGAAAATGGAGACAACGGTGAGTCTGTATTAATGGGATTGTGATGATAGGTAGGAATTGGGTTGAATGATTTTGATGAATCAGAAACTGGTCACTTGTGCGAATCCAGGACTCGCCAGCGGTCCAGTTGTCGATTGAAGGGGGCGATAGTGCGTTTGGGCTTTGTCGGCCACTTCAACCTCTTAATGGCTTTTCATTTCGATCACACCTGGTTTCATTTCGTTCTCTGTTTCGCGAAGCTAGAGTGCGGATTACTTGGGCCGCTCTGATCCTTTCATTAGTAGCTATAGAATGACGTTTATACCCCGCAAGCGCATTCATTTGGAATTTGCAATTTCATTTTTCTTAAAGAAGGCTTTTTTCGGCACGTCAATAAAATTGCCTTCTCACTAAATCAAGATTTTATAGGCTAATATTACAAAACTGGACCGGATGGTTTAATGTTGATTAATGCACATCGAATGCCAATGGCTTGAGATGTGAGTGAGGGTTTGCAAATTAGCCTACTCGAAAGGATTTGGGAATCAGATCTTTAAACTTTACCCGACAGTCCTGCTGTTTTAATTTCAGACAAATGGTGCCCAAAAAGTCCATAGAAACATCGAACATCCTTCTCATCGATCAACCAACAACCATCAACGGATTCAAATAAAGTCTCCTTCCCCTTCTCACCCTCCTTAAAACAGTAAAGGTTCACTAATTTCATTCTCCTGCACTGGTTCCACCAGCAAAAGTCTCACCACACAAATACAACCACAACATACTCGCATATTGATGGGTATTTTTATCTGTTTCACAACTATGTGTTTTCAAGGACTGCCATTATAGAAGGCTCAGTAAATTGATTTCTTAGTTGTGACATCCTCATAGTAACAATTGAAATCCACTTTCTCCCGCAAGTTGCAGAGAGCCATCAACTTGCTGCTTACCGATACCACTAGCGCCTACGAGCCGGTTGGGTCGGACAATACCCATCGAGAAATCTCAGTCCAACGGGTGCGCACATAGCTCTCCCAGATGATTCTGAACTAGACAGAAGTCGTGACTAAAAGTCCGTCACTTGGAGGTTGCAGGCGCTATCGAGCATCGAATGAAATTGGTAAGGCCGTGCAGGAAGCTACTGGTGATGGGGCAGAATTTGATGCTACTGAAAAGACACTGTTAAAGGAGATTAAGGAAAGAATTACCAGAGTAGACGCGCAATGGTTTGATTATTAATGCTATTGGGATCATCTTTCAGGTGTCACGGGCTAAATCCTTAAAGAAGTTCCTCAACTTATTTTGAATGCCGGTATCAATATTCCAAAAGCAAGTGCAACACCTCTCAGGCTCTCACAAGATGGATGAAATCCCAATGAAAATATAGGGACCACAAATAAAACACAGATTTCACATCAATTTTTCATTATAAGCTTCAACTTGCAAATGGTGTGCATGAACATGAAGGAGAGGCTACTAAATTTCTATGCCAGTAGCTCTTTTTCATATCACACTAATGTAGGTTATATGCCAAAACTATATAATCATTATTCTTCATATGTTGCAAACCATCGGACAATTGATTTCCGCCTTCCAGTTGAACAACTACTGATTCCCAGCCACAAGGCTGCCTGTACTTTTCTTGATATCATCCCACCCTCTAACCCATGGCTGTCCAGGTACAGCACGTGTTTCAGGAGCAGCATGGCTATTGAGGTTGTTCATTACCTTATCACGCACAGCAGAAAACACCTACACCAACAAATATATCATATAAGGATGCAGGACGCAAGGGAAATAGATATTCCAAACAACAAGTTGTTTAATCAACATTTATATCAAATCTCACAGGATTTGCGCTCACTGCCTCTGGGGGTTGCTCCTGACCGGTTAACCACTTCCAAAGATCTGGATTTTCCTGCATAATAGATACTAGAGACTAAAATAAAAAATAAAAAAAACACCCTCATCTTGAAAACAAAAGCAGTCATCAATGGCATTTGAGATATAAAACGTCAAACCATAATTTAAATATCTCTCTCTCATTCATTTATCATGACCTTAATTTCAACCTGGCAGTTGATAAGTTAAAGGAACAAGATATTGAAACCAAAGGCAGTAAACGTTGTACATCAGTTCCATTTCACTAATGCATACTTCTGGTAAAAACAAGTGATTGTTAATCATGTAATTTTGGCAACATAAAGCCACCTTAATGCTGATCAATCTTAAGATAACCTAAAGTTAAACACGAGAAATTACTTCAAAAAATTTGAAGGAGGTAGTATTTCACAATCAACAACACCCGTAAAATTTAACAAATATCCTTGCAACTTAAGAAGGAAAATTAAACCAGAAAAAGATAGTAAAAAGCACAAGGAAAAAAAATGAAGGGATCAGAAAATTAATAAATCCATTAGCTTATAGAGGAGAAACTCTACCAAGTCAAGGACATTCACAAGTGCTTTAATTTCACTTTCGCCCATGGAAAAAATATGCTCTTCTACCCACTTTCCAAGAACCAAATCCAGCTCCAGGAACCCTCTTTGCCTGCTCCTGTACAACAGCCTAAACGCAGAGACAATAAAAACAGGAATATTAGTCAGCACAGTAAATATATAGTTAAAAACCTTGAAAGCACCAATTATAAGAGATATGAAAGGATAGAAACCTGTTACATAAACGCCTTTTGCTCTCTTCGTTAGAGAGATCAATATCTAACAATCGCGTCTCATTATCGTTAAGAGTCGAATAACGTGAAAACAAACTTTTATATTGAGACCTGGGAGAAACTTACCCACAAAAACTCAAATCGAAGATTTTATATTACGATCAAAACAATAAACCGAATTGCAATGGGAAATTATGTGGAAACCTGAAAGAGGAGTCTCTGAGAATGGGGGAGAAAGGAGTGATCGTGCTGCGACTAACGGTGGCGGAGGAATTGACGACGCGATAAGCGTTGATAAGAGCTCTTCTCAAGTTGGCCATTTTTTTCTTGATCCGACTGTTGATTTCGACGGGAGAGGAAGCCTTGCTACGCTGTGGAATGCGATTAAGAAAATGTCGGAGTAGAAAGAAAAGAGACCCCGTGCTGTGGACTTCATTGGAATTAAAAAAAGGTAGTAGCCAGGAGGGCCTCTCTCAGGTTATAGCATCGTGGCCCTATTTGATCCACAAGGAAATTAGGTCCGGTTCAGATATTAATGCTAGTTGGTGAAAAGTGGACGAATTTATCAAAAATATATAAATTTTAATTTATGATAATATATATATATAAAATCTTTTTCAGTAATTTATAAAAAATAAAAAAAAATGGAAACAAAAAAAATCTAATTACCTTTTTGAAAAGCAGATAAAAATTATTTTTGTTACGACTTTACTTTATTCGTTAGCCTTGTCTTCCACATCCTCTAGTTAATAAATTAATACTTTTTTATTAAATAAAATATAGAATAATTAGTAGCTCAATTTATTTATAAAAATTAATGATTTTTATATTAAAATAATAAATTTAAAATTAAATAAATATATTTACAAATTAACCAACTTAAAAAAAAAAAATTGATAATTGTATCCCTCTGTCCCAGCCACAAGGACATCCCTTAATCATTCTCCTTATTTATTCGGGTCTTTTATTCAAAATGTGATTTTATCTTCCTTTTAAGAATTTTTTGTATTTTGATATGGCAAAATAATAAAAGTATTAAATTATAGTGATTTAACGATAAATATATAAGAGATCGATGTTTCAATACGCACAAAAAATTCATATATATAAGTGAAATATCCACCTTATAATTAATGAAATTTCAATTCATGGCCACTTAATCTAAACTGGAATACGCCCGGACAGACAGGTCACTTCTTGCCCCTTGTAGCTTGAGAGGCCAATAAAGGGAAAATCTATTTTATCACTGCAGAACTAGCCAAAATGTACAAGGCGATCCTTTTCGTTTACACCTCTCTCGCACAATTGCACAAACACATGGAGGACCTTATAAGTAGCCTGAACGGCCATATTGGACAACCATCTTGTTGGTTGCTCTTTTAAGTATTCTACATCTTTTACGTGCCCATAGCCTCATCCGCTCATCAATTCCCATATAACCTATCTATTACACGTGCCAATGCAAACTCATATGAACGCAAAAACATCTGGGCAATGCTTACCCCTCTTACCCGCCAGTGGCGCATGGATTAATCAAGTTTTTGGTTGCCTGACACCGCCTCCTCTCATTCCTTGCATTTCAAATCCAATCTCCCTTTTTCTGCATTCTGGCTCATCTTTTATTGACCCATCACTCCTCATTTATTTCCCCTTTGGAGTCATAATTTTTACGGGTCTTTCCTCAACTGGAAAGCTGTTTCTATTTTAATTGTTTCACTATTAATCACTTTGTCAATCTCACAGAGGTCTACACCAGAAAACAGGGACAAACAACCCCCTTTGATGCAGCTCATGCTACCCCTACCTCACAGTTAGCGTTTCCGCAATTTGGGAGTTTCTATCACGTCCAGAGCTAGTCACGCCGTCGAGCACCGTGTTGGGTTGCCGGAGATGGAGACAAACACCAACCGCACTGGTTGTTGCGACCCGGTTAAGAAGTCGGGTCCTATAACCATGGATCATGTCATGTTGGCATTGCGAGAAACCAAAGAAGAGAGAGATGTCAGATTACGGAGTCTGTTTAATTTCTTTGACGCCGCGAATGCTGGATATTTGGATTATGCGCAGATCGAGGCTGGGTTGTCGGCACTGCAGATTCCGGCAGAGTATAAATACGCTAAGGATTTGTTGAAGGTCTGCGACGCAAATAGGGATGGACGAGTGGATTATCAGGAGTTCAGGAGGTATATGGACGATAAAGAGCTAGATCTATATCGGATGTTTCAGGCAATTGATGTGGAACACAATGGGTGCATTGTGCCTGAGGAGTTATGGGATGCTCTTGTTAAGGCTGGTATAACATAAATTTCACTGCTTTATTTTTAACTTTTAAATGTTTTATTATAGGGGCTGCATTGATCAATCACATTGCCATTGAAATATGTAATTCTTCATTATCAATTGTTAATTAGAGGATATGATGATGCCTTTAATATTCTAAAATGCTTAGTGAGATTGGAAAGCTTCATTTGTGACAAATGCGGTTACCTATACTGCTAATTCGGACATTCAACCTACAAAAATAAATTTTACAGGGGCAATTATTTATTTTCCACATAGCCAACCAAGTATGTGAAAAATCCTTATACATTCTATGTATAAACATTCGATAGTTGATTGGTGTTGTGCCATAGGATGGTGTTATGGGTGATTGCTAGTCAAAACAGAAAATCTAGTGTCTAGCATATTTCATCTGTGTTAATTTTGGATGACAGGATGAGCAATATTCATTTTTTACGAGTGAGAGAGTCCATCTTGGTTCATGGTTCTTTTAAAGCTGCTAGTGGTTGTCACTTTTGCAGCCTCATTTGCTTTCATGAAAAATTTTCACTGGCCATTGCATATGGGCCAAAGATTGATAATGACTGTATTGCCGTCTTAGTATTTTGAATCCTGGAGAAGTTTTATTAATATTACTCGTTCAAATCCTAAACTACTTTCCCCCTAGTGTAATTGATATGAAAATCAATTGTTTCTTTTAACATCTTGAAGATGTCCGCTAGCTGATTCCATTCATACAACCAGTTTCCCTGTTCTTTTGGGTGAATAAAGTAGTTACTGCTTCCACATGGGGGATTTTAGTTGTAAAGCAAATAATAGTTGCTTTCTCATCCCCTTTCCATTTCCTTTACTACAAACTCCATGGTAAATTGTTAGAATACTGAAGACGATTTTGTGTTTGCCAGTATGATACGTATTCTTGCTCATGAATGTATATATTTATTCAAAACAGAATAATGGGGGTATAAATAGGAGACGGAATGGAGTGGTTTGAGGAGCTTACTTAGGGGAGTGGACTAATGCTTTTTTTCATTACCTGTATTTGTTCTTTTGCACCTATTTTGCTGCTGAAGTGGAAATTGTATAAGATCCCTTTTCATTGCGAGATCATTTTAATTTATCTAAATTTGGTTACAAAGGTTTATTTACCTATAATTGGTCATATGATGCTTTCATGTGTCTGATTTTTTTATTTGAAGCTTTCTGCGGTTATGCTTTGTTGTTGTATTGAACTTTTGTACTTTATTTGATTTTAGTCTTGTATTTTGGATTTTGTAGGATTTTAACCTTGTAGTTAGATGGTGACCTTGACGACAAATAATTTGACTATTATTTTTTTATCTAGTACTAGTTCTGATTTTGTTGGGATGAGTTAGCAGAGAAAGGAGGGAGAAGAGGAAGGAGGAGCCTTGAGATGATATGGAGGAAAGTAGTATCAAAGGATTTGCAAGTCTTGAATATTGCTGATGTGGTGTTTGACAGAATTAAATGGTAACAAAGGATCAACATAGCAGATTATAATTAGTTTGGGATTAAGGCTTCTTTGTTATTATTTTTACTAATTTTGATACTTTTTTTTTGTGAAATTGGTATTTATTAGTCTCATTTTTAATTAAAAGAGGCTTGGGTTGGATTGAAAATTGAGTGAATTAATTATTTTCTCTATCTCAAATTTCTTATCTACATCTCTATTAGCTGCTTTTCCTTTTTCTACTTCATCTCTCTTCTTTGTCCTCATCCTCTCTATTTGTTTCTTCACTTTTCTCTTACTTTCTTCTCCTTTACCTTCATAGGTGCTACATCACATAGACTTGTAGAAACTCTTTGTCTATCCTAGACTAAATGACCTCAGTTAAAAGTTAATGCCCTTTAAGTATTAAGTTACCCTTTCTAATTATCTCTTTATACAGGAATTTATGTCATTTTGACAAAAATTACTTCTCAGATGTGGTACTGTTATGGTTAAATGCACAGGACAGTTACTTTTTACGCTCTGTGCAAGCATTTGTTATGCATAGGCTGATAGGTCCTGCTTTTAGTGTACTTGTTGTTTCTTCTTATAAGCCCTGGCAGTTTCTGCTTCACAGGGATTGAAATTGATGAGGAGGAGCTTGCGCGTTTTGTTGAGCATGTTGATAAGGATAATAATGGAATTATAACTTTTGAAGAATGGAGAGATTTTCTTTTGCTCTATCCACATGAAGCTACACTTGAAAACATATACCATCACTGGGAAAGGGTATGCCTTGTAGATATTGGAGAACAAGCTGTTATACCAGAAGGCATCGGTAAGCATGTTAATAGAAGTAAATATTTCATTGCAGGGGGGATAGCAGGAGCTGCCTCTCGTACAGCAACTGCTCCTCTTGATCGCTTGAAGGTGGTTTTGCAAGTTCAGACAACTCATGCTCACCTTGTTCCTACTATAAAGAAGATATGGAAAGAAGATGGTTTATTGGGTTTCTTTCGTGGAAATGGATTAAATGTTGTGAAGGTAGCACCTGAAAGTGCTATTAAGTTTTATTCTTATGAACTGTTAAAGAATGTCATTGTGGATTTTAAAGGGGGAGAAAAAGACAATATAGGTCCTGCTGAGAGACTCTGTGCTGGTGGAATGGCTGGTGCCGTGGCACAAACTGCTATATATCCCTTGGATCTTGTTAAAACTCGATTACAAATTTGTGAAGGGAGAAAGGCTCCAAAGTTGGGAGCTCTAACAAAGAATATATGGGTTCAGGAAGGACCTCGAGCCTTTTATAAAGGCCTGGTGCCATCTCTTCTTGGGATTATACCTTATGCTGGCATTGATCTGGCTGCATATGAGACGTTGAAAGACATGTCAAAGATATATATTCTGCATGATAGTGGTAAAATTTATAATTTCTGTTGTTTATCATCTTCTCTTGAGGTTTTATTATTTTAATGGCAGTCATAATCCTGAAAGCTTTAAATTTTGTATAGAACCGGGTCCTCTCGTGCAATTGTGTTGTGGGACAGTCTCAGCAGCCTTTGGAGCATCGTGTGTTTATCCCTTGCAGGTTATCAGAACCAGGTATTGTGTATGATGCCTACAGAAAAACTACAATACTACTTTTTCCCCTTTCTTTTGGTGGGATGGAGGTGAAATTTGGATCTCTCACCAGTTGTCAGGTTTATCCAAGTAAATATTTTATTATCTTTTTGGAAGGCCAGCTCAATTCATTTTTGCTTTGCTCTTTGTTTTCAGAATGCAAGCACAGCAATCTAGTTGTGATGCTTATAAGGGTATGTCTGATATGTTTCGGAGAACACTTGAGAATGAAGGTTATAGAGGCTTCTACAAAGGACTCTTTCCAAATCTTCTCAAGGTTGTGCCATCTGCAAGCATAACATATTTGCTTTATGAAGCCCTGAAAAAGAGCCTAGATCTTTGATTGGTGAGCACTGTAATCATGTGCTGAGGCAAGTAAACTAATTTCAGATGTGGAATTACACCATTGTAGTCGATGACGAAAACAAGAATAGGATTGCTAGTCAAGTAGGCAAGACAATTGTTTTGAGTTATAGTATAGACGGTAGTCCCCCTCATGAATTGGGCACAGAGTTTTGTTAGTCTAAGAGATTTTTTTTGGAACCTCGTTTGAAGCAAGGACATCATAATGTCAAGACTCGAAGTTGATGAGCCTTTTTCATTACCTTCCACATTGCTAAACACTTGTTGATTACATTATCTGCGGAATATATATATTTATACATGTGTGTGTGATTTATGGATACATGAAAAGTGAATATGTAGAATGTGCCCAAGCATGCACTAGATTTTGAGCCAGTAGTTGTTTTGGGTTTCTCAGAGCATATTGTAAATTAGTTAAACAGTGTTTGAATTTGTGCTAATTCAGTATCAACTATCTTTACTAATAAACCATATGACCTGCATAATTATATTATGCTTGTTTATACATAAAAGTAACCAGAATCTGGTTGGTTAACGCCGGATGGAGAAGAGGACCATTAAGCAACTTTAACACCATTTAAGTTTTCTCAAATAAATAATATTAGATACTTTATAAATAAATTAGATTATTTTGATATGTTATAGAAATAAAATGATTTTATAATAAAATAGAATGCAACTATAAATTGACAAATATTTAAATTAAAAGTATATAAAACATTAAAAATTCACTTTATCATTTTTAATTTCTCATCAATAAAGTAAGATTTTATATTAAAGACAGTTTAGGTACAATTTATTAGTTAAATTGAATGGATATATATATATATATATATATTTTTTTTAAAATAATTAAATATGTAATTTTAATTTGTATAATAAAATATATAAATTTTAAATTTTTATAAATAAAAATATATGTGAATTAAAATAAATGATTTTTTAATAATTTAAAAATAAAAAATGAATAAATTTTATAAAATAAATTTATATATAATAATTAAATTTAAGGAAAGGCGAACATAACTTGCACTTCTGCACTAATAAAATTTCCACTTGATGAGGGTTTGGATGTTTGAAGCTGTGCACTCCCACTATCGAACGACTAGTATTCGTTGATCTTCTACATTGCTGACGCCATTCCACAACCTCTGCCGACCTTTTCCTTCTATAAATGTCAAGAACCTTACTGCGACCTGCCGCTAACAAAGCCAATATTCTCTCTTCCCTATCCATTCCCTTTGGTCTAAAGTTGCAACTCACCGGCCAACCTTCATCATGGCGTTCCGCTTAACCGTAAGTACTCAACGATCACTTAGTTTTCTTGCTAATTACAGAGAATATATAGCTTGTTAATTTCTTAGCCGCTATATATTGCAGGGTTGCTACTGGAATCGCTTGAGAGGATGCGCCTCATATGGCACCACTACCTTGCCAAAAATGAAGCCATATGCGCCAACTACTGGTTTTGGGCACCGTCTTGGCGAGGATCAGAATAAGAGTAAGTCGAAAGTGAAGGGTGACTTTGTCCCAGTATACGTAGCCCTGGGATTAATATTTTTATCAACCGCGTTTGGCCTGATCACTGTGAAGCACCAGCTGATGTACTCGCCATCAGTGAGAATGAAGAAGAAGCTAAGAGAGACGATGCCTGAGGTAGTATACCCGGATGAAGTGGTGGATGAAGCTCATAAATTCATGGAGAAATCGTTTTTCAGGAAGGTTGCGCATGTTCAAGAGTTTGAAAGTGGATTTCAGTCCTTACCTGATCCCATTCGCAAGGATGTTTATGCTCACCGTCCCCGGGCAGAGACACTCAAGTCTGCTGGGATAGATCCCACCAACCAGCCTTGAACCGGCGCCGGCCACCCTTACAGTTTTGTCTGAATTATTTAACGTTGAATGTATATCCAATCAGTATCTCATTTTGATTCCAACTCTTTGTGCTTCATCGTCTCAAATAAATCAAAGTTGCTTTGCTTAGATCATATCTTTGTGAGTTGAAGATGGAGATGCTCTGTGTTTTTGACATGCACTAAGAAAACAGTACCTTATCAAAATATTTTTCATTAGATACTAATTAATAACTAAGAATTGTATCTTATATTATATTATATATTATATTATTAAAACAACGTAATTTTGAAGAAAAAAAATACAATAAAAAAAATCATAAAATTTTTATTTAATGAATGTCTTATATATCTATAGTCCAAGAATTAATATTAATACTTCACTAATACGTGGATTACATGTATATCCCTATCATTACTAAAATAATGAGTGAAATTTAATTTTATAATAATAATAATTAAAAAAAAAGTATATTATCAAGTGTGTGTGTTTTTCAGACAAGAAAAAGTGTGTCTTGTAATTTGGTATGGGGTTAGATGAATGTCCTCAAAAGGACAAAATATATAATAGCCGAATCAGTAATGAGAAAAGTAATGCAGTCGTACCATGACGATGACGTGCCTCTTCATGAGCCTCGTAGGTTGATGCTGTCCGCTGCTTACTTTGACAAGTGTCCCTCTTTATTTCTACTCTCCCACTCCGCTGGCTGGCTACACAATTCAATTCTCCTCTGCACTATACACGCGTCCCTGATTTCATAACTTGATATTATTCCTCTGGAGGGCACCGCCATTATATTTATCATAAAGTCTTCCAAAGTTATTTAATTTCTATATTTAATAAAATACTTAGAACTTGATTCCAGCCGGACTTATAAATTATGTTCCTTCCGAATGAATTATAAATTTTGATGCTCCTTTTAAAAAAATTACAAATCAAGATACTTCTCACCCCACTCGAAGTCTCAACCTCCTACTATCCCATGCTTACCGCTGAACTACCCCGTCATTACCATATGCTATTTCTACATTAGATATGATTTAGATCATTTCTTTATGTTTGAAATCCAACAATTAACTTCGTACACCGATTAATTTTAATTTTATGATTTGCATGTAAATTCATAATAAGTTATATTTATCCTCCTAATAAAATGGACTATACTTACTGAGGTATGCCAAAAAATAACAGCATCAGAATGCTTCCGAGCAGTGGTGAAAAAAAAAAAAGAAAAAGCAATAAAGCTGCAATGCTTCAAACTAAATTACAGCAGCGGCTTCACATTGATTCTAGTCGATTTTGAGTGGTCCCAACTCCCGGGAAAATTAGGGATTGAAATACATTTGGCCTCTACATTCCACTGAACCTCGTCTTTGGTTCAGGTCAAGATCTTCTCTATCACCCTGTAAATCTTTCAAACAACTGTAGCGAGCTTGTACTCTTATGATATTCATACCTCAAATAGTCCGAGGAACATCCTCAGCATAATGAAGAGTTTTCTTGCGATCCACTTCCTCAGATGCTAAATCTTCTATTTTTATATAGCTCCAACCCTCAATGCAGTTCAGGCAACCAAATTATCAGAACCCAAATGCTTTAAATTTCATTCCTGATGATAATCCAACAAGTCTGAGTCAAATCCTTCTGATTGTAGAACTTTGTGAATTTGCATATTTGTCTCGTACAACACATCCATTTGATTATGTGATTTATCTTCAGCAAAGAATTCATGAACAAGACCATTTATTTCGACAAACGAACAACCAGGTTTCTTCTGCATTTTCTGACGAGCCATGCTCTTTCTCACTCTGTTCACATCACCCCACCTCGAAGCTGAAGCGTAAACATGGGATAGTAGAACATGTGCCTCAGACCTTCTTGGCTCCAATTCCTCCATTTTCTTGGTCGCAAGCTCCGCTAATTCTATATTCCCATGACTCCTACAAGCAAATAGCAGGGATCGCCATGTCACCACATCAGGTTGAACAGGCATCACCCTGATGAACTTTTCAGCTTCAAACAATAAGTTAGCACGCCCAAGAAGATCAACCATACACCCATAATGTTCAATACGTGGCTTTATCTGATGAAAAAGACTCATGGCATTAAAATAGTGAAACCCCTTAACCACAAAACCACCATGACTACAAGCAGACAAGACACCGAGGAAGGTAACCTCGTTCGGCTTAACATCACTCGACATTTCCATCTGTGAAAACAGGTCTAATGCTTCATCACAGTTCCCATTCATGGCAAGTCCAGCTATCATTGAGGTCCATGAGAATACATCTCTCTTAACCATCTCACTGAAAATCTGGCGAGCCTTTTCAATTTCTCCACATTTGGAATACATATCTATCAAAGCATTCCTCACAGAAAGGTTCATGTCAATACCATTTCTTTCAGAGTAAGCATGCACCCATCTTCCCTGATCCAGAGCTCCCATATGCCCACACGCAGAAATAACAGAAGCAACCAATGCTGCATCCGCAACAACCTCGGAAAGTTGCATTTCCCTAAACAGCTCTAGTGCTTCCTTAAACATATCCAACCTCACATAACCTACTATCATAGAAGTCCAGCACACTAGATTTCTATCAGGAATTTTACCAAAAACCTTCCTGGCATCCTCCATTTTCCCGCATTTTGCATACATATCAATCAAAGAAGAACCCAAAAAAACATCCAAAACAAACCTATTTACTATAATGAATCCATGAAGTTTTTTCCCTACAGCAAGAAATCCCATCCTTCCAGAAGCAGTGAGTGCATTAATCAACGTAACCTCATCAAATCTCACCCAATTATCACCCAGTAAATTCCCAAACACCTTTAATGCTTCCCCACTACAATCACACTGTACATACCCAGACATCATACTATTCCAAGAGACCACATCCCTGATAAAAATTGGAACCAAATCAAAAACTTTACGTGCTATTTCAATTTTGCCGCACAACGAATACATTGAAAGTAAAGAATTTTGTACAAAATTATCATATTCAAACCCCAGTTTAAGGCTCAAAGCATGCACTTCTTGACCTTTATTCAAAAGCAATAGATGCCCACAGGCTTTAAAAATGAAAGGGAAAGTATAGTTATCAGGAAAAACGCCATTCCTCAGCATTAAATTGTACAGAGTAATGGAATCTATAGGGGATGAGCTCTGGGACTGGGCTTTTAACATGAAATTACAGGCAAAGATATTTGGGTTTTGGATTTGGAAGAAAAGGGAGCGAGAAAAGAAAAAATTACGACAGATAGAGAAAGAGTAGTGAAGGAGCTTGCTTGATATGAAGGGGTCTGCAAAGAGACCCGAAGCAATAGCATAAGATAGAATACAATTGAAGTGGGTTGGATGCTTGATACCTTCGGAGATGCATATATTAGGGTTTGAGAGGAGGGAAAGAGGAAGTAGAAATTTTGGAACTTCATGTTTCCAAGATCGGAGAGCGGACGGAAGGCTAGTGGTCATAGATGGGGAAAAATAAACTAGTTTTGCCTATGGTTTTCCAAGGATCATCGACTCGTAACAGGTTCGGCGGGGAAAGAAACAGAGAACCCACTACCCAACCCCAACAACTGTGCCCAGCAAATGAACTAATTTTGCCCATGTTTTTCTCATCCCCTGCTTAGCCTCATCTGCGTTCAACCTAACTCAACTGAAAAAATTGAATCAAATTTTCATTAAAAAAAAGTAATAATTACTTTTAAATAAGGACATATCCTTGCTATTGATGCTGTAGGTATTAATATAATAAATTATTTGATTGGTTTATCTCCAATGAACAAAATTCAATTGACAAGACAAAGTGGATATTTTTCAATCTATTAAGAATCTAACCGTTAGATGATAGATTCGTTATCAATGTATGCTGATTTTTTTTATCAGACTAATACATACTGTTTTAAAGACAAAAACTGAATTTTTATTTTATATAATCTCCACACATGTAAGATTCCAAGAAACCAGTAAATATGTTCCACCTAGCAAACCTTATACTGATTGACGACACCAGTTCATGATCTGTAATGGACCATTACCTCACGGAATATCCACATTGACTCTCATAAAATCGGATGCAAAAAAGACATAATTTGTGAAGCAACGAGATCAAGATTATCGATGAAGACTAGAGTAGGTGGAGAACTTCCACGGCACTGATTCTCTATTCGGCTTCAGGTAGAAATGTTTCAATTTCCTCCACCATTTTCAATTCTCTATTATCGTCGTATTCACGTTTTTCAGATTGAATTCCATTATCATTAGTGCTGATCACGCACCAGGAAAATCAGACATTTCTTTAACCCATACTTTTGACAAGATATGGCAGAATATTTGATACAAAGAGAATGTTCCCATCAATCATCCTCTTGACCTTTGGAATGGAGAATCAGCCTTAGGAATCTGACTATATCATCCTCCAAAAGTTGGCACATGCTGCTTTTTGATTAATTAGTGAAGAATATTGAACAATAGACTGCATTAACTGCGTCTAACTCGTATTATTCTTGCAATAAAACAACTAGGTTGTCATACGGAGGATTCGACCAGAATTTTCCATCAACTGTGCAATTCAGCCTATTTAAACATACTGAAGATTTGTATTGTGGTATAACTTGAAAGGACAATAATAAATGGTTGGAGAAGCTTCCGATCTCCCTCAAAGGCTTCCAGCTTCCATTATCCCAGCTGGCTCTGGAAATGTTGGAGGCCTTTGTCGGAGATTGGAGGCTTCCAGTCTCACTATGATATAATGCATGCATGAAGCGATACGGTTTTTTCATTTTATTTTATTTTACCATCTCCTCCATTCCAATCATTAAAGTACATATGTGCTTGCATTTCTCTATCAAACAATTTCAGGGGAATATCTCTCAAGGATCTACATCAATCCAAACAACGTTAACTTCCGAGGTAAAGGTTCAGTTTTGAATGTCGCGAAAGTCATAATTAAGCGACAGTAAGTCCATTAACAGTACTTGATATGTTCAGTCTCCATGTATTAATCTGTTCTTACACTGACAGATACCAAACAGTTACTCCGCTGATTCAGAAACCAATCTGGAGAAGGTCAGAGTCATTGTCTTGATTCCACAGAAATACGGATTCAAACGGCAGAAAAGCAGAGAGAGAATGGAAAATAATGAATATTCTCGAGTTCTTCTACTATGTGAATGGGCCAAGCGGTGAGCCTGGCCCATAATTAAAAAGCGACCTACTTCCGAGACCGGTTCAAGCATGTAATTGCAAAAATATTCCACCAGTAGTACGCAGGAGAAATTGCTGGAGTCTATGACGTGGCAAAATATGATTGGTCAATTTCACGTGGCACTTATTTTGATTGGTGGAGACAACACGATGGCAGTCTTCCCTCTCCGATCTTATAGCACTATATGTATGCACACATCTCAAGGGAAAATCTAGTAGCTTCGTTCTTCTGTTAGATTAGAGTTCAGGTTTTCGGATTTTCAGTTTTGACAGATTTTTGAGCGAGGGATAGAGATGGGAGAAGCGAAACGCGTCTCTCTGCGATTAGCTGTTGTGTTTTTGGTGGCTTTCATTTCCTGCACTCAGCTCCGTGCCTCTGATGACGATAAGGTAATTAACATTTTCTCCAGATTTGTCATATTGAAGCTGTGTTTGCGTATACATATATTTGCGCGTTTTATTTGATATGAGTATAATGTATTGTTTATGTAGATCTTTTACGAGACCTTTGAAGAGTCATTTGAAGGGCGATGGGTAGTTTCTGATAAAGATGATTACAAAGGTATAATTTGGATCTCAATTGTAACGTGTGACATAGATGTTGTTATTGCTTGTTGCTTCATTTTTTCTTTTGGTAGCTTTCGATTTAGGGACAGATTTGAAGTTCAATTTTGTTATGTTTTTGCTTGCTCGGTTTGGTACTATTGGTGCTGGAAGTCCTGTAAATGATTTGGATGAGTTTTTCTTTTGCTTTTTCAAGTTATATATATGAATGAAATTTAAATTTCCTTGACTGATATAGCAATGAAGTCTGGGATGGATCAACGCCGGTACTTATATCTGTTGTAAGAAATTAAAGATCTGAAGATTTTTACCTAGTCTGTGTTAATTTGATGAGTGGGTAAAGCTAAATTCATTTTCATATTCTGACTGAATAGTAGATAGTGGTTACTGATTAGTTGATATTGATATATAGAGGATAGATAGTAGGTGAAGGTGGGAAGAGGTAGATTAGCAAGAAGTTGTGATGATATTGGTGACTGCAAGCAATCTTAAAATGGATGGTGGAGTTCTTGATGATTTATATATCTATATATTGGGTTAAGAGTATATTTTATGTAGTGAATTAAGTTGCATTTTATTTTCCGGTTTCCTTGTAGTCCGTATACTATAAAATGTTTGATTTATTATTTTCTCTTTTTTCTTTTTCTTACATTGTTCGCCATTTGCTGATGATTGCGTGGGCACATATGTGAGATTTTGTTTGGTTGACATGCAATTCAGAGCATGAATTAAGACGACACAATTTGGTCTATCTTAAATAAAACCAGGATGACGCTTTTTTTTTTTTTTGGCTGATGTTCTGTTTTGGTTTAGGTGTATGGAAGCACTCAAAAAGTGAGGGTCATGATGAATATGGTCTTCTTGTAAGTGAAAAGGCTAGGAAGTATGCCATAGTGAAAGAGCTTGACAACCCTGTAATTCTGAAGGATGGAACAATTGTCCTTCAATTTGAGACTCGTTTCCAGGATGGGCTTGAATGCGGTGGTGCATACCTTAAGTATCTGCGGCCCCAGGAAGCTGGGTGGACACCCAAGGATTTTGACAATGAATCTCCTTATTCTATAATGTTTGGACCTGACAAATGTGGGGCCACAAACAAGGTGCACTTTATCCTAAAGCATAAGAACCCAAAGAGTGGGGAATACATTGAACACCATGTCAAGTTCCCACCATCTGTTCCTTCAGACAAGCTTACTCACGTGTACACTGCTATTCTGAAACCTGACAATGAGCTGCGAATTTTAATCGATGGCGAGGAGAAGAAGAAGGCTAATTTCCTTTCTTCAGATGACTTTGAGCCACCTCTAATTCCTGCCAAGACAATTCCTGATCCAGATGATAAGAAGCCTGAGGACTGGGACGAGAGAGCAAAAATTCCTGATCCCAATGCAGTGAAACCAGAGGACTGGGATGAGGATGCACCTATGGAAATTGAAGATGAAGAAGCTGTAAAACCTGAAGGATGGTTAGATGATGAGCCTGACGAAATTGATGATCCTGAGGCTACAAAACCTGAAGATTGGGATGACGAGGAAGATGGTGAATGGGAGGCACCAAAGATTGATAACCCCAAGTGTGAGACAGCCCCTGGTTGTGGTGTGTGGAAGAGGCCAATGAAGAGAAATCCAGCTTACAAGGGAAAATGGCATGCTCCTCTAATTGACAATCCCAATTACAAGGGTATTTGGAAGCCACAGGAAATTCCAAACCCCAACTACTTTGAGCTTGAAGAACTAGACTTTGAGCCCATTGCTGCTGTTGGTATCGAGATCTGGACAATGCAGGACGGTATTTTGTTTGGAAATATTTTGATTGCAGATGATGAGACGGTTGCGGAGTCTGTCAGACAGACGAAGTGGAAGCCAAAGTTTGACGCTGAGAAAGAGAAACAGAAGGCTGAGGATGCATTTGCTAGTACAGACGGTCTTTCTGGCATCCAGGTAATGTGATATTATTATATATGCAGTCTTAGTTTCTCACAGTTTTAACAGGATTTGTTCATTACTAATGCAAAACTTCCAATTAAATCACGCAGAAGAAGATATTTGACGTCCTGTACCAGATTGCAAACATTCCTTTCTTGAGCCAGCACAAGGACAAAATCATTGTAAGCCATTTCATTCTTTTTTTGAGAGAAAAAAAAAATCCATTATTCAGGTGTTCTAGTGGATGTGACCTAAAAAAATATCAACACTTATTTTATGTAGGATGTTATCGAGAAGGCAGAGAAACAACCAAACCTCACACTTGGTATCCTCATCTCCATTGTCGTGGTGATATTCAGTGTTCTCGTTAAGATAATTTTTGGAGGGAAGAAGCCGGTAAGTTGTGGAACTGGCTTTCTTAAATTGCAGCTTATCTGGGAGATGAATGGTAGACGGTGATTCTGACTGTGTGTGCTAATCATGTGTTGTAGGCAAAAGTAGAGGACAAGCCAGCACCAGTTGCTGAGACTTCCAACAAGGAAGGAAGCAGCGGAGAGAAAGCAGAAGAGAAGGAGAAGGAAGATGATGCTGGGGCGGCTGCTGCTCCTCGCAGAAGAAGGCGCGAAAACTAAACAGGAACAATGACTGGCCTTCCCCAACTGGTCT
>CAOGCB010150303.1:0-16325 GCA_948266635.1 Cnidoscolus chayamansa
AGAATCTGAAATTGAGAAAAGAACTTGAGAATGGCATGTCTGTCAAGTATGGTGGGCAACAAGTCCATGTTAGAAGACAAAAGACAATTAGATTGATTGCTACTTGCTAATATGTTATTTTCTTTACTTGAACATAAGTAATGAAAACAAAACAAAACCAGGCGGTCTTATTATATGATACAATGTCGCAGTGTGACAGAGACAAAAGGGATGGAAGGTGTGGACTTTTGGGTAGCAGAGTATTATTATATACTGTTATTACGTTTGAAAAGGAAGAAAGGAGTTTCATTTGCCGTAAGATGCCTAAGCTTTCGTTTTCCGCTGACACTTTCTTTGGATGGAAAATTTTATAGGAACTTTAAGCTGACGGCTATACGAGTTATATTTATATGCATGTATTCTGTTCAAATATATACTCTCTTTTTTTCATATATATTTTTAACATTTAGAATACTCGAAAATTATACCAATAAAAATATATTTATAGTTAAAAAAAATTAATTTATTTTTCATTTTTAAAAGAGTTATTAACCGCTCTTTACTTTTTAAATTGAAAATTAATTTTGCTTAAAAAATACTTTTTTTTGGAAAATATTTAAATATATATATACATTAAATATTTAAGAGTGGATCAGATCATTAAATATTTAAAAATTAGTAGATTTTCAAAGTTATTCACTTTTCCTTTTATAAATCAAATATATCTTTCTTAAAACTTACTACATTTTTCTTTCAAAAAAAGAAAAGCTTACAATAACAATTAACAAGGCAATGAATGTCCTTGATGCCATTATAATGTACATTAGAATGTAAATTCAGAGGAAAGCCTCCCTTATATGCTCAAACACAAAGAAATGCTAATAATTGGATTAGCTTTGAAGACAATGGTAACATGCCAATTAATTTCCAGGAAAACCTTTTACTTATCACTTTCCCCAAGCAACAACTCCCTTACATTTCGTCACAAGCATCAACAATTCCATGTTCAAGTTAATTAAGATTGCAAGAACTTAACATTCTTCCACATTTAAAGATAAAATAAAAATACCTGGCGTCAAAATAATCTATCATTTCAAATTGGAAATTTTAATTTGTTGCATCTTACATGGGATAGACCATGCTTAATAATGCATGATGAAGATAAATCACTACTCCTGTTACGCAGGTACTTAAACCACCAATGACATTAAATCCAGTTCAACTATATACAACGCCAATAATGGCATAAATCTAAAATTACAATTTGCATACATCCAAGTTAAAGAAACAAAAAAAAAAGGGGTGGGGGAAATATACAGTTCTGTCACTAATAGACTTACAAACAGATACCTCCTACAATGTCCCATGTGCCATTTGAATTTGCAAGATGAACTAATTTAGTTGACAGTTGCATAAACCTGACCTACTCGAACTGCTAATACTTTGGGTACCAAAACATACCTTTAATGCCCTCTGGGTCAGGTTCAAAACCTAGATTCTGATAGAACTCCACAACTGCGACCGCAATATAGTAAAACAGGTCAAACTACATACCCAGACAGGGACTTCTTTAAAGACATTGCTGGTTTAAAATGGATATTTTCACTTGGCAATCGCCACATACATGAGAATTTAAGAAACATTTTGTGAATCCCAATAGCAAAAGAGATTCCCCTACAAAGAATGAACAAATTTTAATGAGATGTTATACCTTGACTATCTGCAAAAAGTGTTATATTTCCAATGTCTCTTTGTAGAAGTGCCTTGATAAGCTTTTCAATAAGAGCCTTGCCAAGACCTTGGCCCTGAATGGAAAAGGCATTGTTAGAAAGCACTAAAGAAGTCAATATCGAATCCAGAAATGGCATTCTCAAAATTAAAATTAACAATATGCAGTTATGACAATCAATGGTGTAGGTTGAATGACTATCATTCAAAATACCACAATGTTTGTTTCCATACATTGTACGCAACTTTTTACATCTTAAACCATGTCCAAATGGAAAGCATATGAAAAAAAAGCTAGGATAGTGATGGGAATAGAGAATTTTATAAGTAACAAGTTTGGCTTATATGTTGGTGAAACTTATAAGTAACAAGTTATAAGTAAATTAATATTTGATTTGAATTATAAATTAAAGAATCTACTTGAAATAACTAAGAAGTCATAAGTAAGGCACTCTTATTTGTAACTTATCTACTTTCTCATTTCAACTAGAGCAAGTCAACAAGACTCAATTATGTATCCTTTTTGGTCATTTTAACATATTAAGTGACGTTTAAACACTTCTTAACCAAACACTTCAACTACTTAAAAATTGATATCAAGTAACTTTACAAATAATAGACTCACTTATATTTAAATTGAATTATAAATTAAAAATATTTTTGAAGTTAAAGAAAGTAGTCAAACCATGCATCCCCATAATCTAGTAAAGCATCTTCCTGTTTGTCCATGTTCAAAGCAAAGTTACCTTGATGAGAAGTGGCAGTACATGGAACAAAAACAGGAACACAAGCATCATTGTCTTAAAAATGTGAGCTTTGGATCGCTTAGTAAGCACAAAATACTTTTATCTGAAACCAAATCTGTTTTTAGAGCTACTGTTGGAAAAGAACATTATTTTAAAAATATAGTAAGGGAATATTAATATAGATCTAAAAATTAGTATTTTTAGCCATAACACTAGAATAACAAACTGATTTTTTTCAACAGTATCTAACCTATAATGGTGCATTTTCTTAAAAATGTTTTCTAACCCTAAAACTTAATGTAAAAAAGGGACTTAATAGGTTAACCAAATTGAAGCAGAAAAATTTAATAAACCCAATCCAAACTCTTAACCATAAACTCCCTTCTTGGAAACTTGACCCTAAATGTTATCTGCTTGAATTTTTGCCCTCCAATTAAACATCATTAGGCCTGTTGCTTAACCTGCTCCACATACGATGTTATGTATGCAAATACCACACCCAAACCAGAAAAAAAAATACAGCATAGATTGTCCAGTGATCCGTGAGTATAATAAATTAGTTTCTATGTAACTACTTCATTCTAAATTAAAAAAAATTCAAATTCCCAAAAATAATAGCATTATAATAATGAAATTAACTAAAATCTGCATAGCACAGCTGGATTATCTGCCTATTGTCATTAGCATGTCAGAACTTTATTAAATATCACAAATTGCCAGGGGTATAGTGATTCCAGGAACACTGATTATACCTGATAGCTAGGATCAACAAGAACATCCCAAATGGTTGCATTAAAGGCATGATCGGATGTAGCACGTGCCATACCAATCAGCTTCTTTTGGTCATTCCCCTCTGTCAAATAACTTCTCCAAGTACACTAAGATGTTCATAAAATAATTTTAGATGCAGAAACAAGTTAATTCTAGCTTAACAAGAACATTTACCATAAAATGGGAGGATTATCATCCATATTTATTAAATACCTGATCCAGGTGCTTTCTTTAAGGAATGCAATGTGACTACCATGTAGCTATTTTTCAAAGCCGCAGCTAATTTTGATAGTGGCCTTCTAGGCCAGCCTACCTGTTACATACAAATTTTACTTAAGTCCACCGTGTCATACCTCAGTTAGTCATGCTCTCATATACAACCCTCAAACCGGAGGGAATGATAAAAAAAAACCTAGAGAAAAAATATTCCCTCAGAAAATATGAATCTATTTAAATAGTTCTTAAAAAATAGTAAAATTGATAGATATACAGAAATCACATTTTCGAAGTTTCTGAATGATGGTTTCATCAATCAATCAGATATACAGTAAACCAATTACATTGTTTCTTCATTTCCTTCTTGTTTGAATCTTCCATGCATCAGGATAACACAATCTCTATATTTACTCTTTTATAAAGATACAACACCGCCATAATTTTAAGCTTTTGCATAGGGTCTTCAGTGAAAGAGAATCCATATCAAAGAAAGTGTTTTCTAGTAATTTTGCGTGAATTTAGGAATGTGATCTAAGAGACTAGCCTCCATAAGTGAAGTTCTTGCCACCTTGAGCCATCAACATAGGACAAACTTGAACCACTTAATACATTTAGATAAAATATGATTTGCGCATCCTACCATTTACTATCATAATAGATCATGTGGCTTTGTGGAAATGCTACCTTGTCACATAGGGCTTGAAGATCATACAAATCAACATCTCCACCTGAAGAGAATACTATTTGTTCAATTGCTCCATCTGGTTCAGTCTTTTCTACAAGTACAAACTCTTCAGGCAGTGGTTCTTCCTCTTCTTGTAGTGTGGATGCGGGTTCAATGACTTCTGTTGAGTTCTCCTTCAAGAACCTGTTGTATAATGCAGGTGTAAAAACTCTCTAAATATAATTAAAGAAATAAGGCAGATCAACTTGCCGATAGGATCAAATAACTTGTTAACAAGGATTTTGTTCCCTGGATCAATCCATCATGGGGCCCACATGCAAAAAAAGTGGGTCCAATTATACACTTGTATAGTGCAATACATCACAAGTTAAGAATTGAAAAGATTAACCGAAGATGAAAGAAAAAGTATAACAAAGGTTACTTAGCTGGCCTAGCAAACAAACGATCAAACAAGTGAAAAAATATCCCAACTCTATTTACTCAACAATTTTTTAATCTTCTTAAATCTATTTGCTAGTGATCAAAAAGTTGTAAAGCTCTGAAGTTTACCACTTACAACAAACAGGAGGATAATAATACATTCTTAAGATAATATAAGGCATAAGACAATTTAAAATGGGGCAAGCAACTTCTCAAATTTGGTGATGGAACTTAGAACTAAATGAAGAATACCTGGCTGATTGAAAGTTAAAATACACTAACCACATTAATGGAAATGTTTTACATGAAAAGTACTTATGCCTTGTTATGCATATCAACATCCCTCTAGAAACAAAATTACCAAGACATCCTAAGTTTAACAGTCAACAAACATGGTGGCTAAAGCTTCAAATCCAAATGTGTGATTCATGTCAGCAGCAATGCATCCGTATCCCACCACATGAATACCTAGAAAAAAAAGAAGTTCACATTACCCAGATCGGATGGAGTCCCAAAAGCTTGCCTTGAGTTGAGTAACCTTGAGTTTTCTTCTTGCTGTAACAAACAATAGTGGAATTTCATAACCCCTTCAACTTCAGACCATTAATTAACTAATGTAGAGTTTGGTTTCATAAATTATACTTCCAGTTATGACCTATGAAGCAATTGAATGGAATAATAGTAATTGATTTGCAGCAAGAATGCATACTTCCGGGAGCAAAAAAGTGCATATTTCTAAGCAACCAAGCCAGAAACAGCCGATTATGACCATTAATGTTTGGTAGAATATTGGGTAGTGTTTATATAAGTCACTCAATATTATTTTCTTCTTTTGAGAACAAGTAATTTTGCGTGAAACTGAGTTTTCCTCCAATTGGTGGACAGATAATTTTCCAACAATATATTTTTCGTGAAAGCAAACAAATGCTTAAAGAATAACGACCAAAAAGCAGATAAATAACTAATTAAAGCGAGAAACTGCTATTAAAACTCATCACTTAGTTTAATTAATGCCGCAGCGAAGAAAGGCCAATGCATACGCACGCACCTCTGGCAAGTCCGAAATTTAAAGTGTTCAACTGTTTAGACGCTTTAGAATGGCAATAAAAAGAAGGAACTGGGAACCTGCAAATCAGTCGCAAGAAGTCAAACAAGCCCAACGCATTCCACGATAAAGTTACTCCTAAAAAACCAGAAAATAATAATACTTTCCAACGTCTGCGTTCTGCAAATTAGTCGCGGATAAATTCGAAAGCCTAATTTTGCAAGTCAAATGGATGATTTAACTTCCAGAAGGTCAGCAGTGAGTAAAGATAGACAAAATTTGAGAGCTTAAGTACCGAATTCTTACAGAGATGGAGGAGCAACCAAGGTCAGGTTCTGCGCCAGCATTTTCTTTATCTGGTTGTAAATGCTCTCAGGAGCTGTGGGTGTGGATATTGTAATATTAGCGCCCTTTCACTTCACATTCATGGAGAGAGCAGACAGACGCCAATCTTTCTTTCCTTTTTTTTCCAATTTGCTGCTTATAAATTCTCGTGTTTTCACTTATGCCCTCCACAGTTATTCTAATTGTTCCTCTTTTTCACTTCTGCCCTTTAGCTCCTGGTTTCCCTGAGCATGTTTGGCATTTAACTTCATGTAAGTAAAGGTGTAGTAAGATATCCAAATAATTAAAAAAAAATTATCTTCCTTCTTTCTTACGTTACCATTTTTTTTTATCATTTTCATGCATATCTAAGAATTCAAACAAAAAGTTGAGATTATATTTTAGATTAAGATTGAAAACTTTTAGAAAAAAAAAAAAAGAAAATCCTCATGTTAAATGTTATTGAAAAATAATTCAAGAAATATTTAAATTTAATTTTTAAAATAAAATTTAATATTTATAAACATATTTTTCTTAATAATAACTCTAAAAGCAATGTGAAATAGACTCTAAATATGATTGAAAATTGATGAATTATTTTTAAATTTTTATAATTAAAATATTTAAAATTCAACATTAATATCATTTTTAATAACTACTCATTAATATATTGTTTTCTAATTAATAATGTCAAATAAAAATCCTTGATGAGTTATCCTTCATTTCTGTCCCTTAAAAAGTACAAATTAAAATCTATTTTTTTTATAAGTTTTGTGTTTATTATAACATAAAATCCAGTATATGAGAGAACTTCCAATTCCATCTACATCAGCTATAACTAACCAACACGATAAGGTTGCAATTACAATAAAAATGTATACAATAAAACATAAGATTTATGAGAGAAAACATATATATAACAAAACATATTTAAAAGGAAGCAAAAAAAATTATGTCTCTGTAAACTCAGCCAAATTTGATTCCAAATGGTAAATCTGAATTCCACAAATACATCATGAAAGGTGACTTCTTCCACTCTTCTGGGTTGCCTTGCGTTTGCTCTAACTATAACCATCTCTCCTTGGTTGAAGGCCTTTTCACACTGGATCCACCAAGCCCTGAAATTCACAATAACCACTGTTAGCTTCACTTCCCCATTAAGAAGGGCATAAAAGTGGTCATACGCATCCATGTTTATGAACACTCTCAGTATCCAGAAGATCATATCAGTTTTCAGGTTATCAATGCTGAAAGTTGCTCATAGAAAAGATCCTTCGCAATTCCTAATATAAAATTTTACACTACCCTACCCATGGCTTCACCATCATATATATGAGAATGAAACTTGTAATTTTGGTTATTCAAGCATATTCAGTGAATTATTAGTTGTATAAAAGAAGCAAAGCTCACATCAGCGAGGCCTGATGCTGGGTATGACACCACTAACTAGATCACTTCCAAGTAAATCAGAGGACGAAAAATTTTTCCTTCTACTATAAAGAGAGGACTGGTCGTCCTCTGACATTCCCGAATTGGAGGCCTCAGGCTCAGAGTCTGGTAGAATCATGTCAGATTGGGACAACATTGAAGATATATTCTCTAGTTCTCTAACTACTTCTAACACTGATGGCCTTTTCTCTGTCTCTTCCTGACAGCAGCTGAGGGCCAATGTCATGAATTTCTTGACACATTCAGAAGGATATGGACCCATCCTTTCATCTATGACGGAGAACATTCCAGATTGACTTGCTGCATTAACCTGTCATTCACAATAAGAGAAGCAGTCATTATGATTTGATAATGCTTACTTGATCGTAAAATTCATGCGCCCACACTTCTCAGGCTTGCATCGAAGGCCCATTTTCCCTGCCCTAGTGTGTGAATTTGTAGTATATTTTGCTTACTCTGATTGTATATTGTTTAATTAAATTCGTAATAATAAGAATTGTCAAAAAAAGAAACTGATGGTACAGATCTAATGCAAGTCTGGGCATCCTGCTGCAACTATTGAAATAAACTACAATGAACATATTCTTTTTATAAAAAAAAATATTGTCAAATGCCTCATGAATTGCATTCTGAGGGAAAAAAAAATAACAAAAAATGTTAGCTGGTGGTTTTGAAGAGAAACTATTATGCACCTGTCGAACAATATGCCTGCCATGAGATATAGGCTGCATTCCTGTCAAGAGTTCAAGAAATACAATTCCAAGGCTATAAACATCACTCTTCTCTGTTAATTTGTGAGTCAGGAAGTATTCTGGATCAACGTATCCCTGCATTGAGGCAATTCATAAAGTGAGGTAAAGTAAGCAAGCCCACATTAAGCAGCAGCAATATGACCACTACTCTGAAAAGTCAACCGTCTAATAAGGACCATCGGAAAAATTAAGCAAGACAAGTATCAATTAAACAGGACTTAGTGTTGTTACCATAAATGCAAACAAGGTTAGAACGTACAGAAGAAACTCAAAGCTAGATAAGCAGGGCAGCCTTTGATGAGGGGCTGCTGATGAACTGTGAGCTTTCCAGAAATTGATTTGATTGTTTATGATTACAATATAAGAATTCTGAAGAAAACTGTTATATATTACTTCAAAAGATATTCCAAAATGCAGAGAACTAGGAAAAATACTGTTGTATTGCTCCATGGAAGACTTCTTTTAATAGATCCAGAACAATTAAAAACATATTTCTACTCTAGAAATTTAGTAGTGAAAGACGTCATCCTGCGAAGCAACTTCAGCATTCAACAATACTAGTCTGCATGACAATATTTTAACTTACTGGTGTGCCTTTCACAACTGTAGATATATGAGTTTCCACTTTTCCATCATCTGTTACTGGTGCCAGCCTTGAGATTCCAAAGTCAGAAACCTTTGCTGTAAGCTTCGAGTCCAATAATATGTTGTTGGCCTTAATATCTCGGTGTATTATAGGTGGATCAGCTTCGGTATGAAGGTAGAGAATACCCTTAGCTGAACCCAATGCAATAGACAGCCTCATAGCAAAATTTACAGGCCTCTTAGTTCTAGCTGTCATATCACGCACAAATAATGTAAATTTAGAATAATATGTTGAAGTTGATATGCTTTCCTTACAGAGCAGCAATTTAGGTGAGAGTAATATGTTCATGTTGATATTATTCCCAATTTAGTATAAAAATAACAGTTGAAGTTAAATAGGTTTTGCTTTTTCCTGTTATTTTCCCTCCTTTCTCGTGAAAAGTACTAGAAATGAAAGAAAAAAAAAAAGTGAGTTTTTTTTTTTTTTTTTGCAGAGCATGAAACATCAGCAAATCTTCTATTCATAAAGTAACTGATATATTTTCTTTGAATTATTTAAAAAAAATCCAATCCGTCTACATGTCTAAGGTGCATAAATGCCAATACTTCACCAGCAAGAAGGTTGTGAAGGGAACCATTAGGCATGAACTCATACACCAGCATCTGCAGGACACAAAAAACTATCACAAATCGAAAATGTGGATATGAAGTAGACATAAAACGTTACCAATAAAGCGTACCTGTTCATCGCTTTCATCACAATACCCAACCAGAGAAACCAAGTTGCGATGATGCAAGCGTGATAAGAGTTCTATTTCGGTGTAGAACTCATTCTGACCTTGCAAAGATCCTTGCTTTGCACGTTTGATTGCCACAATTGTACCGTCAGCCAAAATACCTTTATAAACCTTCCCATAACTTCCTTGACCAACTTGAGTAGTTATGTTGAAATTGCTTGTTGCTATTTCAAGTTCAACAAAATTGAATTCTTTGGCACCTTCCATTTTTATTGGAATTTTTGGAACTGCATGGACAAACCTAAGACGCTTGTTTCCAAATGTAAAAAAAATGTAAAAAAGAAAAAGAAAGCAGAATGAGTTATGACAAGGTAAATGGACTAACTTCGTTGCTTTTTGGAAAGGCCAGGCTGATTTCCCATGGGCCTTTTGTAGAAAACATATGTCATGATGACAGATATCAGAACTATGATGGAGATGGCTCCGAACACGACTCCAATCAATGTACTTTTGCTTATTCCTGATTTTGAAAATACAAGTCTCTCTGGAACAAGAATCAATAAAAGCAATCAGTCACAGATATAATTTGTTGAATAAACCCACTAATCAGGGTGATGGTAGTAACACCTCTTCATGCTTCAACGATCGAAGGAGAGAAACAAAAGCAACATAATCATGAGCCCTAATGCAGAAAATCAATAGCGAAAATATTTGTAGCATGAATATGGTTAACGGATTCTCTGTAATATTAGCTGTTATCCTTTTCCTCTCTATGAGAAAGGCGGCACATGCCCTCTTTTGATGATGTAAACTAAAAACAAGTAAACTCATTCAGTTTGGTCATTTTGGAGCAGTAACTGGTAGATAGATGATAAAGGGACGTCGTCCATCACTTCTATTTTAAAAATGATAATTGCAAGTTAAGAAACAAGAAAGCCTAAGCAGTGCCCGAACTTTATGTTCTACCAAATCTACTACTGAAGAAGTAGGAAGAATAATGTAATTGTAATATGGAGTCTTAAAGCAGACAAACTACCACAATCTTCCATGACTGGATCTATCAAAAACTGACATAGTATAGAATAGAGGGAGCTCAGGTGACATACCGCCTGAATAAGGCCCGAGGAGTATAAAACCGAGCAGATCAAAAGGGCCGAAGGTATCATTTGAAGGAATTGTAAATGTAGCAATCGCATCTATAATCGAATGAAGCTCACTTGTGTTCAACGTATTGGTGGTAACATTATCATTATATCGAGGGAAAATTTTCAATAATATTTTTATACGAGGACCCTCTTGCCATTCAAATGAATCAAGCAGTACTTGGTAAACATCCAAGCTAAGACCGGAAGCAACGTACATCTCAAATTGACGTTTATATGGACGAAAATCTGATATGCTAGGGCTTCTCAAACGTATTTCAACACCAAGAGGTGCAGCACAGAAGCAGCGAAGAGGAGATTCCTGAACATATTCGAAATAGTAGCTGGTCGGACATGATTGAGGTTCACAATTAAACGTTGAGTTGCTTGATTTTTCAGGATCCTCACCATCTCCACCTGTTGGTCCACAGAACTGGGCTATGTTCAACTCATTTGCTCTCGTACAAACAGGATTGCCTTGCAGCCTAAAACCCGTAGATTAGATATCATAGAATTGTTCATTTTCAAGTTAGAAGTACTTGCCATCCAAACTATAATTGCAAGAATCACTGATACGACATTTCACAGTGGAGAGATAAACATAATCTTAGCAGTAGAATGAAGACAATGAAAACCTCGAAAATAAAATATTAGTAGTACATCATTCCTGGGTTGATTATTCTCATATACTTTGTGGTTTAGTTATCTTATGAAATTTCATTATTTGCATAACATATAAAACGGAAGTAATTCATAAACAATGTATAGCACTATAGCAGGCATCATCCACCAGGGTTTATTAAAGGAAGTCCCAACTCATTTATTACATTTAACATTGCAATGAGATTGAAGGAAATTTGTACAAACCACAAAGGCTGTTCACCCATATGCAATGATGAATGCACTTATTATTGGTCTAAGGCACCAAAAAGAGAAAAAATGTCAAGAAGTACGGATGGAGTTAGTGAGAGGAGACATACGTGCCTAACTAGGTAGCTAGATAGTTATATATTTGTCAAATTCAGAGTTAGAGAAGAATTGCAGTGCTAAAAAAAAGGTCGTACGCTCAAAATTAAAATAAAATAAAATAAAGTTGATGAATCATATGAAGTGGTGATATGGAAACTAGAAGGCAGGCAGTATATGACTTAAGCTCACTTGACGCTAACGTTTGATGGAGGATCCAGCAAGCCAGAAACATTTGAAAGCAGATTGTTCTGGAAATCCCTGCAACATTAAACAGAATATGCTGAACTAGGCAAGTAATGATATTAAACATCACCAGAAAAAGCAATTAGATTTACAGAATCAAGGATATGTAGGTATCATAAAAGGTTGAGTTCCATCATCTTACAAGGTGAGTTTATCTGCTGCTCCAAATTCCATATTCTGCCAAACAGTAGTGGGAACATTACCACTTAATGAATTATTATCAAGTAGCCTGCAGCAAAATATGAGCTTCAATATCATAACAATTAGATCTTAGTTAGCATCTTCTTATATGTTACACTTGATCATACCGACTCTATAGATGCAATCAATCAACTTGAGAAAGATTAAGTCTTTGTTTCCCAGAAATTTTTTATGGAGAAGGGAATATCAAGGTTTGATTACTTAACCTCCTATTCTATGATTTAGGCACCCTCGGTTTAGCTATTAGCATAGAGTGTAAATAAACTCTTTCAAGAATTCAATTTTTATTTATTAGAATTTTTTCGATTTAAAGCCAAACTTGAGCTTGACTCATTTCCAATTCAAGTCCAATCAATAAGTTCAAGCTAAATTCATTTAGCAAACAAATCAAGATGAGATAAGTTTTTATTGAACCAAATTTCGAACATCTCTCAAACAATTTATTTCCCTTATTTTTCTAGTAATTTTAAGTTTAAAAATAATAAATTTAAAACTAAAATAATTTTAGTTAAACGAGTATATTCACTCTCCAACTTGACTCATTTAGAAAATAAATAAAACTGAAACTTTTATTTAGCCGAATGTCAAATAACTAATACGTAGTTCAGTTTATCTATAGCCTAATCACCCTAATACCCATGACAAAAACAATAAGCAAATACTTAGTGAAGAAATAAATGTTTTTGGCCTTACAGGTCCTGGAGATAAGGAAGACCTGAAAAATTTGAGGGGATAGATCCATTAAGCATATTTTTGGATAAATCACTGCAAAAATAAGAAACATGATAAATTACATTGCGCATTCCAAAATGAGAGAAGATTAGTACAATAAAAGCAACAGTCAAGCATCCGAAGATAACATGCGTACATGCATCCATAAACATACTATTTCATCCCATTAAAGTTGAAGGCAGGTCCTGTAGTTTGTTCCTGGCATTTCTATAGGCTATTCCATCAAATCTGGTTTTGCCATGATATGTACATTAGAATTAGTTCAGCTATCCGTTCTGATGGGTGACGGTGAGAGATTTGTTCTTTTAGCATTTCTAGTTGTTTGACACGAAATACTGTTACCTCCGTCAAATGATAAATAATGTTGTCATACAATGAATCTACATTCTTTGTTCCTCCTGTGATAAATATAATGGTTTCTTTAGTTAATCCCATTTTCTGATAACTTTTAAGTTATTTTGATTTTATATGGGGATTAAAAGTAAAATCATAAAAGTAAAAATAAAAATTTTGGTATTAATTAACCACTGCGGTACCTTAGATGCTTTCTCTAATTACATTATAATTTTTTAGTATTTTACAATAATTTAAAAAATTACCGTTATATTGCTCCATACATATATATGCCAGCTAGGAACTTCAACAAATATACAAACGCATAAACAAATATACAAACGCATAGACAAAGGTCAATCACTTACATGGTTGTTATCTTACTAGAAAGCTTATTTGTTGGTATGTTTCCGCTAAACTTGTTCAAGCTTAGATCCCTGTAAGATGTTTAACAATGCAATATCACCAAGATGAATAAAATAATATGAGATTTGGCAAAGCTTACCATAGAACATTGTTTTCTACTCATACGGAATTGCCAATCCCAAAGGAGAGAAATGGCAAATGATACATGAAATATGACTAGATTAGGCACCTCAACTGTAAGATACAAGATGGGGAAAAAAAACTTTAACATGCATGCACCAGCAATTATTAGTAGCAGGCCGCGTGCACAGGGCATTTATGAGAACGTTATTTTTATCTAAAAGAAATGTTCAGTGATTCTCGGACTTACAAGTATAGAAGGCCTTTTACGCTGCTTAGATCAGGAATTTCTCCTTCCAAACTGCAGTTCCTAAGACTCCTATCGAATTGAATGGAGTAGCATCAAGAAACTATTAAGTTCTAGAATCACGAAAATATATTTCTTCCCAAGAAGAATCATGAGGAATTTACAAGACAACAACATTGTTCAAGAATCAATCCAACAGCAGCAGGACTAGCATAATTCTACTCGCAAATGATAGCTTTTTATATGTTCTCGTACCACACATTTAACAGTTATTTGACCATGAGTGAGAAGTAAGAACCGTGTGCAAACATGGGAGTGCGTTAGATAGATAGAGAGACGTAGAGAGAGAAAGAAGCTTACAATTTTACCAATTGGGACATGTTGGCAAAAGAATCAGGAATCTTTGTCCCACTGAAGTTGTTGTTATTAAGCTGGCTGCAAATTAACAGTGTTAGTTACCCTCTATTTGTGAAACTGCAATTGGACAAAGTAAAAGAAAAAAAAATTCAGATACAAGATCCCAAATCAAGAAACCAGGGCTTTTAGTGACCTCTTTAGTATTAAAAGTAACAACATCTACGTCTTGCTGTTTCATTGGAGACAACTCCTAGCGGAGCTGTTTCTGTTGATTCTACAGTATTCACATAAGATAAGATGCTTTAATCTGATATGTTAAGGCTTTTCACTTTCCGTTTCATATGTCCTTCCGATTCTTTTCAGATTCTTCAATTGTCTAGAACAATTTCCCGTAGTTCTTGGAGCTTTCTTTAGGAATCATAGTGGCAAAATGGCTACTATTTTAAATCATCAATCATAACTAATGACTACCAAGCAATATAGGAAAGAAAATATATGCGACTGGGTGCAAGTTAGTTTGTAACAAGGTTGAACATACATAATTTTCAAATTTCGCATCTCAGAGAACTCTGCTGGAATATAGCCCGACAAGTTATTGTTATCCAACAATCTGCAAATGTGGGCAATTGAGAGTGTATAAGCGTGTAGCTTCCTTAGTAAAGAAATACAGCAGTAAGTGCAGTGTGCAGTTTCCTAAAAATTAAAAACAACATGAAGGAAACAGAGAAATTTGTAGTGTTGGTGTGATTGACAACAGCATCTGCATCGAATGTGAACTGTAAATGAACTTACAAGTGGATGAGTTGAGGTAATGCAGAAAGTTCAGGAGGAATCTGGCCACTGATTGAATTGTTATTCATGTGACTGCAATGAGATTATATCCATAAGTATATGCAAGTAGAAGAGGAAAGATTTGGTCTTGATGAAACCACTCACAAGTGCTTTGCCATGGGCAAATTTGCAAAGGATTTGGGCAGTGGTCCTGATATATAATTTATGTCCAGTTGAAATTTGGTTAAGTTAGGGAGATAACCAAGTTCATCTGGCAAAGGACCTGATATTTGGTTTCCGCTCAGAAGCCTGCAAATAAAGAATATCTTTGTAAGCTTCTCAAGATTGCTGGAAAGTATTTCAGGGGGAAAAAAAGGAACCAAAACACCACTGATTTTTTTCCTTTATCAAAATTAGTTTACGTGCGTGTGTGTCTCTGTGTGTGTGTGTGTGAGAGAGAGAGAGAGAGAGAGAGTGCATATGTTTCCTTCTGGGCTGTTTTCATGAATGATTTTAAGAAGGAATTTTTGTTGGGTGGGTTGTTTCAAAAGCTATGGAAATACAAGAATGAAAGCAGCAAACCTTTTTGGTATATGGGGTTACTGATAAGAGTTTCGAATTGACATTTTAACAAAGCAGTAACCAAGGGAAAAGGAGGGGAAATTTTCCACAGGAAAACTTTCTCTCTGTCGCTCAGATAACCACCAAAATTAACGTAATTTTATTTGTAAAGTGTAAACAAGGTCTTTCTTTGATAGGTCACAACTAGAAAGAATTTCGTCGTCATACGGACTACCGGCAGCGATGAACATAGAACCAGAGGAAAATATAGGGGAAAAGGTTTTTTGTCAAGGAAACTCTGATAAGTTTTCGTCCTTATTAAACCATCGTGACATTGGAAAATTTAATTGCGTTAAACCACCGAACAACATGGAAAATCTTTTTGCAGATAGTCTTCTTTATATCTCCTTTAACAAGACGGGTAATGGGGGATGAAAGTTCCAGTGAAATCACAAGGTTGCTCGAGTCAATGTTAATCTGACATCTAGTTTAGCAGATCCTCGACAAATCTTTTGCAGATGAGCTTTACAAATGAACAAACGAATTCACAACTTACAGAAGCTGCAAACTACTCATATTGCCTATCTCCTTTGGTATGCTGCCACTTATATTATTCCACATGAAATTTCTGGAAAGGAGAAAAGGATAAACAAAATCAACAAGCAAAAAAAATATATAGTTTAGATGATAATCTAGTATTAAGAAAAAAAAAATTACTAAGGACAGTCCAGGGCGGTTTGGCGGTAATATGATCGAACTTACAATCTGGTCATATATGAAAATTGGCCAAGTTCTGGAGCTAGTTTCCCAGAGAGATTCATATTCATCAAACGCCTAGAATGAGAG
>CAOGCB010150379.1:0-11110 GCA_948266635.1 Cnidoscolus chayamansa
AATATCACTAGTAGGTAGTAGCCGCAGATCCAACTTTTGAGGTTATTTGGACTGGAAACTGTTATCAGTGAAGTATTCGATTATGGAAGCCGGGAAGAGAGAATCGAATCGCAGGGACATGGCAGCGAGAACGGCTGCTACTCTGCTAACGGTTGTCCGATTGAAAGCGGAAGACAGAGGTTATTCGAGAAGCGACAGCAACAAGAAGAAGGGTAGCGATGATGTTCGTATGCAGATCGGATCAACTTGGAAAAACCTTCCTCTGTCAGGCCTCTCTCATCAAGCCACATTGGGTGATGAGAACCGAGGCAAGCATCTCTCTCTACATAGATATAGTTTTACGCATATATGAACTCAACTTGTAGGAGCTCATTAATGGATTTAGTTTATATTATTATTATTTATTATTATTAATAAAATATAAAAATTAAATGAAAAGGTTATCTAAAAATAATACGTAGGACTGTACTATGTCCGTTGGGTGTAATATAAAGCTTCAGTTTTTTGTTTTTTTTTTTATAAATCTCTCTACATGTCGATCAAGTTCAAATGAAGAGATCTGTGTTTTGCGTACCACATACATGCACGAGTCCATATATAAGCTTCCGCATTGCTGTTGTTGCTATATTAAATGTCGTGTGCAGGACGGATTATGTTCATTCAGCAGTGCTCCCTAAAGGGGAATGGCCAAAGTGGCGAGTTATCCAAATTTTGTTGAATTGAAATTCTCTTAATATTGTGTGAACTACTTTATTCCTTTATTTGAATTATTTTTCTCGTTAAAAAAAAATACAATATTAAGCAGTGATGGAAACTACCATAAAAAGTCTCCTGCAACCCATTTTCACGTAGATCAACTGGAGAATCAAAGTCGAGGTAACAAGGGACATCAATTGAATTCAAGCCAAGCACATAAAATATCAATGGATAATTAAGTTTGATCCAGAACAAAATTTCATTTTATACCTATTAATATGATTGTTCTAAATAAGATGCTGCTAGAGGCGAATTGCTACAACGTTGTTAACAGGGCCACGAAAGAATTGCATAATCGTGACACAGGCACATCTTTCTTGATTGGATACTCACCATAGGACCCATTTGTAGGATTTACTTGAGATAATTAGTTTCTTGTAAGGATGGCTAAGCAACATTGACATTCAATAACAGGCTCTTTAAATGGTAAAATTTCCTGAAGCAACTCTCACGATTTTCAATTCACAAGTATGAACAGGTGATCGTGTTTTGGCTAGATAGACATCGTTCATTTTAGGATGGGGCAGCTATAGGACGAGGCAGCAATGTGTTGATGCAAAGAGAAATGTTGTTTGCAGATACTTACCCATAAAGCATGGGCCATCTGTTTCCAGTTCAAACATATGCTTCTACTCGGCTAAGTGTTGCCAACAGATTCTTGAGGCCGCATTCAAAAAGAAAAGGAAGAGAAAAAAGAAAAGGTAAAACAGAGAGAGAGAGAGAATCCCAAGGATTCTATTTCATATTTGACAATTTGTCACTCCCTTGGCTACCAAAGCATTGGAAACTGCACTAGGATGCTTTGGTGGATTCATCTACGGGTATCAGTTCTTCATCATGGTAGATACTCTCAGCCATTTGCCATATCTGAAGGATGTTATCTTCAGCCACACTTGCAATAACCCAGTCCTCACATGGATTCCATGAAAAATCTGATATTTTACATGTGTGGCCCCCATGAATAAAAAGCAACTCTGGCGGGCCATCTTCAGCATCTTCTGGTTTTTGTTCTCCATCAATCCTGCAAAAGAAACCTCAAGTTAACAAAAAGAAGAGCCAAATATTACTTCAAAACAAGAGGTGATAAACCATTCAATTACAGATCTCAGTTAATCTATTCACGAGTCTATGCAAGGACAAACCTGCTAAGATCCCACACCATAAGTCTTCTACCAACGCAACAAGAAGCTAAGATAGTTTCATTCTTGGGATTCCACCCAACTTGGTAAACCTCCTCCCTGAAGTACACAGTACATCACATGAAAAATCAAGTGTATAAATACAAAATAGCAGGTCCTAAATTGACATGGTTTTTATACGGAAAGATAGACCCTATGTTTTATGCATATTTGCATGCATTCAATATTGTGCTTAGAAATCTATAATATTTCTGAAGAAATGCACTATGGAGGGAGACTACTTACTTGTGACAGTCAAATGTGTGAAGCGGTGTGTTGATTTTACGCATATCAAATAACTTCACAGTTTTATCAGTGGAGCCCGTTGCAACAACCCATTCATTGAAAGGATTAAAAGCCAAGCAGTTAATCTAAGCAAATTCAGGAAGAAAAAAAATCACATAATTGCACAATCTAAGAATTTAGGCGCTTGATATGTCAAAGATAGAATAGAAAATGGCATTTAAAATAATAATCTTTACTCAACAACAATCTAAGTAACGAAGGCTTGCAATTGCGGAGAACATAGGAATACAACAGATACAAGCACATAATTATCATCCCACGGCAATGTACAATATCTATGCAGTCTTCTGGCTTTAGGAGACTCGGAAAACATGATCATGCATGCCATTTTCTAACACACCAAGCAACGAACAATTCAAATGCTAATATTCTTAAGATGTGGCGGACCAAGCAGTAGACAATCACACAAGAAAATCAAATAAATTAAGTGGACATGAAAAGGTAAAGGCAAGGAAAAGGCTTTTTCGGTATCAAACATTTCCAAGGGCGCAAAGGACCCAGAGTATCCAGGTACTGCTGCGCAAGGAAGTTGAATCACCACATGGTCTGAACTGAACCTTCTGTAGTACATGCAGGAAAGTAGAGAGCATTTGGTCCAAACGAAGGGTTACTAGTAAAGAACTTGATGAAGAGAAAAAAAAAAAAAAAGAAAAAAAAAAAAAGAAAAACAAGCATGCAACGTATCACAACCATCCAAAGAGGATTCATATAATATGTTCACCTTATGCGTGAGAATTAGTTTAAGCTTACCTCGCTCTGGTGAGCGACAACCGATTGAACAGGCTTGGTGACTGTTGGACTCCGGAGATCCCATATAAGCAGGCATTGATCATCCCCACAAGAGCCAAATAAGTATTCATGACTGAGATGCCATGCAACATCTTCTACAACACCTTCGTGAACCTATTTTAGCACAAGTTAAAAGTCATTAGTTTATGGACGAAACATAGAAAAAATAGCAGTTATGTTAACATGAGCTATTAGAGATGATGGCTTTTTTCCTATTACTGTCAGAATTATGAAAAAGAAGCATTGGTTATAGTAGTAAGAATATCCAGTGAAAGTACAAATACAAAGGTACCTGAAGAATTTGCATAGCTTCAAGGGACTTGTTCTTAGGAGTGGCATTGACGTCCCACAAGCAAATTTGAGCATCTTCAGAACCGCTAAGCAAGTG
Organism: Cnidoscolus chayamansa; assembly: GCA_948266635.1. Lineage (NCBI taxonomy): Eukaryota > Viridiplantae > Streptophyta > Magnoliopsida > Malpighiales > Euphorbiaceae > Cnidoscolus > Cnidoscolus chayamansa. Next base: position 3,418 of record CAOGCB010150379.1, read on the forward strand.
ACCTGGTTTAAACTTACTCCAAGACAAACCATAACCTTCAGTGTTGTGGCCTCTCAATCTCAAATCGGGAGTACAAGCGCCGCCGCGAGGGGGCTTGGATGGGTGCTTGCTATAGTCAAAGACATAAACTTCAGCACTAACAGTCTTAGTGGCAATAATAAAAGGGTTTTGAGGCATATAACGAGCCCTGTTAACTTCTCCATCGTGATTGATTTGCTGAATTATTTGGACCTACAGAAGAAAACAATTTTGCCGCACTCAATCTTTTTTTAATGATTTAAACTCACACTCTAGCATTCTAACAATCGAAAGGCATTCAATTTTTGTTTAATAATTTAAACTACCACTACATAACTCTGAAAAATCGAAATGCATTCAATCTTTATTTAATGATTTAAACTAACATTACATAATTCTGAAAAATCAAAACACATTCAATCTTTGTTTAATAATTTAAACTAACACTTTATAATTCTGAAAAATTGAAACACATTCAATTTTCGTTTAATGATTTAAACTAACACTACATAATTCTGAAAAATCAAAACTAGAAAAAGAAACCTTCAAATTGTCAATTCCGAAGCCGCCAAAATCAGGGCGATCGTCGTCGTAGTGGCGAGGTTCTTTCACGGTATCTTCGAGGGGAAGCTGAACCTGAGCAAGCATGAGGTAGTTAGGCTCGTTCTCGGTTGTGTGAGTACCAAGAATTATCTTCTGGACAGAGTAGTCCTTGCCAGGAGGCTCCTCCCGGTCCGGTAACCACTGGACGGTAAGGGAAGGCCACTCAAGGGCATGGTTGATGACCAGATCGTAAAGGAAGGGAGTGTTCTTTTTCCATATTTTGTATTCTTCGTTTATCAGCGTCTCCTCTATCTCTCCCCTCATTTCCTCATCGTCTTTTCCCATTCCTCTTCCCGGATTTTAAATGCTTCGATTCTCTCTCTATCTCTCCCTAAAGAATGCTGGCTAGGTTTCTTGTTTGCTTTGAGATTTGGGGGTTTCAGGGGAAGCGGGGGTCTGAGTTATTCCCGCCAAAAGATGGAAGTTGTTACTCAGCTTGCAAACAGGGCGTCGGTTCTTTCATTTGTTTTGGGGGTAAATTACATTATTTGAAATTTAAGAATTTTAACAATATACCATAAAATTTCTTAGTCCATAGACTTTAAAATTATAACATAATATTTTTTTAATTATTAAATTTATGCATAATAAAATTCTCTTATCTTCAGCTGCCGATTTTCTACTAATAATGAAGTAATGTAATTTATCTTAAAAGTTATCTATTTTCACTCACTCTTTTCTCTTCCACCGTTACCACCACCTCTTCCTCCTCCCTCGCTCTTTCCGTCGCAACTACTCTTCTCCACTATGCTTCCTCAACAAACATCAAAACTCCTCACATCTGAGCTTTCCTCCATTGCCACTGGTTTACACCATTGCTCTACTTGTAATTTCCTCATTTTTGGCCTTTATGGAAATCACTCGATTTTCATGGACGCACCATTTTTCTCGACGAGAGTGAGTACTACGAGTCCAACTTCGAGAAGAACCACCCAGAAATTGGAGCCTATGATATTCAATACACTATTAAGGTAAGTGAAATGGCCGAGCTTCTCTATGCTACAAAACAACAAGGTAAATGTGAGTGTAGGCCTGTACAATTCTCATATTGCAGACTTGGGCATAAACGATATGCAGGATTATATCTATGAAATTTCCTCTAATCGATGGGCTTCGTGGCGGCGCCGGAGAGGATGTCTCCGATATTTACAACCGCTGTGATGGCAAGGAGCAAGAGTGGAGGTGAAAATAAGATGCATGTGTTTGCGCATGAGATTGATAGGGAAGTAGAGAGGTTTTACGTGAAGAGAATTGGGTGGAGATCGTGGACTCATTGGGCATTTCGTGGTTGACAAAGAGGAAAATAGTGAATTTGATTTTTGTGGAAATTCGAACTCATCATCTTCGCCATTGTCGACAGCTAAAATTGCATCTTTTATCATATGGAAATGATAAAGATGATGATATTTGTTTATTGTGAGTTGCAGATGAGAGGAAGGTGAAAAGAGAGAGGAGACGAGCGAGAATAGATAATTCACCATTTCATTTTGTTACTTGTAAACCAACAACCGGAGGATTTTATTATTTGTTATAACTCTTAAAAATATGTTACAATATATGTATTTACCTGTTTGTTTTATCCTACTTTGATACGAATAAGTACAAGCGCTGAAGGTGAGTGTTTACCATCTCCAAATTTAACTTAGCCGTTGGTATATGGACGGTATATTTAAAACTAAAAACAATCTTGATAGTTCTAACGCGATAGTTTTACTTTCCTTTTGAAACTAAAGTACATGAATGCATTAGATAAAACTTACAATTCTACAAATCATGTTGTATTTAGCTAATAATAATACCATGATCTCAATATTTGCACGACTATATACTTCAAATCACCTTTTTTTTTTTTTTTGAAAAACCCCCTTGGATTATATCCTCTTTTATTAACTATTCAAGTAAATTTTATTAAACCTAATTCCATTTGCTACCTTGAACTAATGCCCATTATAAACTTGAAACCATATTCAGCATTTCAATTATATTGAATCAATATGATCAAATAAACCCCGTAGATTTCGAAATTTAATTGTAAAAATAAATCAGAAATTTACAACTAATAAAATGATATTTATCACATTGGAAGAGCACTTTCTTTGTTAAAATGCATAGCCTTGACATTGGGCTCATCGGCACGAAGACCAATGAAAGCATCATTCACAGCTCCCATGAGAGGCCCATACCAGGACGAAACCCAGAAAAATTTTGCATTGCCATTTTGCACAAGGAAATTGATCATTCCAAGTAATTAATGAGTCGATGGACAGAGAAATCAATACTCAGCATTGCATCATTTATGCGGCTAACTTCAACGTAATTTTATATCATCAACTCGTTTGGGGGAACAGAAGTACAAACACAAGGCCTTGAAAACGAGTCTAAACGTGCCCAACAACTTTATCAAGCTCACCATACAAAAGACTAAAGACATGGTATCTCTAAATAGAAATTTTTTACTTTGTTCTATATTTACTCAGTCCAAGAACGACTAACAGCAAACGCTGGAGACAAACCACTACTTGTCAATTGATCAGTCAATGCCCAAGCTGGAATAGGGTTCAAACGCACCCTGACAATGAGAAAATAATCCAAAATGAATCTATTCTATTGCTATCATTTTCAATGTGAGATAAATCTATATATACATGACATGAACTTCCAAAAAAAAAAAGTAGGATAACTCAGATTGATCCACATCTGATGGAAGAATTTGGACAAGAAAGTCCATGGAGAACCGGCTGTAATTGAGAAACGTATCAACTTCGAGGTTTCATTTTCAAGAAATAGACCAATAAAATAAAATGGCTTTTCAGAAATAAAAATCCTGGTAATTTGATTTTATGGGTTTTCGGTTCAAATTTCTGGAGTAATTTTGCACATATTGTGATTGCTTGATCTTATTCTGAAAGGCGTATGCACTGCTGAAGGGAGGTGAAAAAAGGGAGGGAACTGCAACACATCAACAATCTTGTGGCAAAAATAAATAAATAAATGAATTTGATTATATTTGGGTGAAGTTCAACTGCATTGAGTTGACTAATATGTTACTCTAATTCTACTGAAAGATGCTACTCACAGAGCAGTCATCATGAACCCGCCATATGGTCTCGCCCAGGAGATTTGCTACTGATAAGACTGTGAGCTGAGGAAAATAGTTCTGCTCCAACACTGGTATTGTGTTGGTTATGATCACTTCTTGAAAAAGACCACTTGACAATCTCTCTATAGCAGGAGGACTGCAAATAAAGAACACATAGTAGTGAACTCTCACGTCAACAACATCAGATGCATGGATGCTCAAGCTTTCACTGTTGTCCAAGAGATAACAGGGGCAATACCAGTGCTCAGCCAAATGAAGAAATTTTGAAGAATTTCAGCTATAACTAGTGTCATAACAGATGGTTACAGTTAAACATCTAGTCTAACTTTAACTTAGTTCTTTAGTGAACTGAAACTGCATACAGATAGCAGACCGATTTTGCCTACCAGTGTTTGAATCTAACTAGTCATATGAATTCCGAAATAAAGTGTCTAATACTGACATCAAAATTCTCAAAGAAAATATGCATTAATATAAAAGGCAAAATACTGATTGTTGTTTACTCCAGTTCATAGTTAACACACTTAACTGAACTATTTGCATTTTGCAACAAAGATTTTCACAATATACAATAGAGTTTTGTTCCAAAGGGATCCAAATACCTGAAAACAGCATGTGTACTGCATGCGTAGACCTCTCTTGCTCCCTCCTGATGCAATAGAGCTGCACCTTTAGCAATAGTCCCTGCAACAAACGAATGGAGTAACCAAGATAATTTGTGGAAAAGACAAGTAAAAATATTTGCAGAACCATAATTCTCAGAACCTGACCAAAATTAGTGATCAGAATGAGTTAAACCATGACACAGAGTATCAGGCCTTTTTCTCTTACTGCATGGGAAATAAACACATCAAAACAGTGAGGCTAACAGCTTTTCCAATAACCCCCCAAATAGTAAAGAACTTCTCTCCCTCTCTTTAATTCTCTCTTTCTGTCTTTCCACTTTCCTGTCACTACACAAGATACTCTCTAAATAGGGTATCAGAGGAACCCTGCCATGACATGCACCAAAAAACCCCCTGACCACATTTTCCTCTACTTTAGAGGTCCTTCGACCAAGATGAGATAGTGGGACCTTCTTTCTTGGGGACCAACTCTTTCGTTTAATCACAAGGTAACTTAATCAGTCAAGCTAAAATTCGTACAAATAAATTGACAGGCCTAGCCTTTAACCTTGACTTATGACTGAATTCAGACTGACATAAATGACCAGTGGCACTAAGGTGATGGTGTCTTACTATAAAAAAAATGTTCAATATATATTTGAGCAATTTATGATGGAAACAAGAAAGAGTTAAGAAAACCAAATAAAATAATAAATTTGGTGAAGTCATATGCATTATGCAACATGCCCATAAATGTATTCTTTAGTCCAACAACAGTTCAATTCAGCGAACCAAGAGCTCCAGGCATTCCTCAACTTGATGCTCGGTCAGTTTAGATGATAACTAAAGTTACAACCTGTTTGTTGGACATGAAGAGATATCTGTACCATGCATTTTCTACAGCAAAAAGCAGCAACTTAGATTTTGACTAGGCTCACCAGCTGTGTCAATCATGTCATCCACCATGACAGCAACTTTTCCCTTCACATCGCCTATCAAATTCATCACCTGCAAGATGCCATTCAACAAACAATAACTCATAACATATTGCAACTTCAATGCATACAATTCAACTCAACTAAATCACTAGTCAGTGAGCTAGTAATGTCAAATGTATACAATAAAAATAATATTATGGCAGCATTTCCTCAACACAATGGGAGGATTAAGGAAAGCAGAGGCAAAGCTTGACCTTTTGATGAAGAGGGGGCAACAAATATATCTATTTAAACCTAAAGACTATCAAAGTTAAAATTATTATCTTACAATCAATAATTTAAATGCCAAATATTTACTTAATTAGTAAATTAAATTATCTAAACAAACAACTCCTAAGAGCACCTTTTTCATTCTACATTACACATATTTATGTTACTTTAGAAATTGTGCTCTTCTTCTGCATCATCTCTTGTTACGTCAAACCTATTGTATTGAGATTCTATCAGTAAATTTTTTGGCATGTCGTGCTACAACAGCACAGACGTGTAAAAGTTATTAGAACATGTAACAGCACCATAAGACAAAAAAGCTCAATTAAGCATGAGAAAGAAGTGTGATGCTGTTAAATATATTCTACCTCTGCTACATTGTGACCATGTCGCCTTTTATCTACAATGGCCAGAGGCGCATCTGACAACTTCTTGGCAAAAGCACGTGCTCTCGCTACGCCACCAACATCAGGGGAGACTACCACCAAGTCATCAGAACATATGGTCTTGCTTGCAAGGTAATCAAGTATCACAGGCTGGCAGTACAAAAGAAATAAGTATTGGTTGTTCACCAGTGCACAGAGATGAGCAATCATATGCTCAACACAAACGCAATGCCACATTAGCAACAAAAGAAACTCTATTCAAGGTCAACAGATAGGTCTTAAACATCAGCCTTTCATGAAAAATCTACATTAATCTCTTCAAACCATTTCAAAATTTTACTCAATTTAGTTCTTAGTGTAAGATGCCTGAACTTTATGTCACACTCCTATAACAATAACTTTGAAAAATGTAGTAGTCACGGTCACATATATAATGGTTCATTACCTGTCCATATACATGATCCACGGGGATATCAAAATACCCCATTGACTGGCCAGAATGAAGATCACAAGCAAGAACACGGTTTGCACCTGCTTCTGTAATCAAATTTGCAACAAGTTTAGCAGCAATGGATTCACGCCCTTGAGTCTGAAACACCAAAAGATAAAATGATGACAAAAGTTGTAGAATATAACACAATTATTAGATACATAAACCCAAGAAAAGAAAGAGCAATCCCATGCTTCAATTATAAAACCATTTAACTAATTTTGCAAATAATAAGATCATTACAGCATTACCTTCCTATCAGCTCTGGCATACCCAAAATATGGAATCACTGCAGTAATGTTTTTGGCTGATGCCCTTCGGCATGCATCAATCATTATCAAAAGCTCCATAAGGTTCTCATTTGCAGGAGGACATGTAGGTTGCACGAGGAAAACATCACAGCCTCTGACACTTTCTTGCAATTGGACATAAATCTCACCGTCAGCAAAACGCTTTATTTTAATCTTTCCAAGCTCCAAACCCATGAAGCATGCAATCTCCTATAGGATACAACAACAACAACAATAAAGCTTTAGTCCCAAACAAGTTGGCTCCTATAGAATAAACAAATTAAAAAAAAAAGGAAAGAAATTGAGTAAATATAAGGTTTTGATTTGTGCAACAGTTGCAAAATTTTCAAATAAACTTAAAATAAATAGAAGATTAGGTAAAAGCATTCAACAACAACAACAAGCCTTTGAGATCGGCTAGGTAAAAGCATTCAATAGATTAAAATGAAATTACAGTTAAATCTATTGACAGATTGTGGTCGAGATAAATGATTGGGAGAGGGGGATTGTTAAGTTAATTTTTGTCAATCAAACAAGCTTTTGAAACAAATATATGTCAGAGACCCTAAGGATTCAGTTTGAATCCGTCTTGACCAAATGATAAAAAGGAAGTAAGGAGCACAGGTCGACCCTTGAAGGCTAATACATGCTAATATTAGCAAAACCATCAAATAAGCTACCTAAGAATTTGAAAAAGAAAATCAAATGAGCTAATACATCGTTAGAACTGACATTGCACTTAAAAAAAATGAAACAAATGAATGGGAAGAGATGTACCTGAGAGAGTGCAGGATTGGCAGTGCCAGAGAAAATCCGGAGCCTGGTGTCATGACTGTTAGGGATACGGTTTTCCAAATGGGAATTGGAAGCTAAAAAACTAGGTAATGATTGTTCGGTAGGAGTAACGAGTGGGATGCATGGCTTACCATTGTCAAACTTGAGCGGCTCTACCAGATTACACTTCTACAACGGAAGAAGCAGACAGTATCAGTG
>CAOGCB010150483.1:0-28764 GCA_948266635.1 Cnidoscolus chayamansa
AAGGTTCAACAAGATGGGTCCTGCGCCTATAAGTGGAATTGATCATATACCCAGAAAGGAAGATTTCACTGATAATTGGAGACATGAATCTCAAACATCAAGAACAAAATATTTAGCATCAAGATTAACTTTAAAAACACAAAAAAAAAAAAAAAGAAAAAAGAGAGAAATGTGCAAAATCTGCAGATTGATGCTTAAAACGGTCTCAAAAAGACCAACCAAGCATCGAAAAGTTGGCAACTTTATGAGATGGGAAGTAAAGAAAACAGCAGCAGAGTGCAATAAACAGAAGATCAAGAAGTGGGTATTTGATTTTGGATCAAGAAATTGAAATCCAAGATCAAGACTAGTAAAAACAAAATGAAAGATGAGGATGATGACTTCTGCTCAAAGTAAGAGCTTTGATTGAGGAAAAAGAAATCTGGGAGGAGGAAAAAGAGCACAGCAAGATGCCAAAACTTTGAGGAGGAGGGAAAAGGAAGAGGGCTTAGAGCATCGATGGTATGGGCTTTATAGGCAGAAAAAAAATCAATTAAACCAGCAAGTTGATGATTTAAAAAAAAATTATATGAAAAATATGCTCCGGAAAGAAAAAAAGAAGTCCGAGAAAATAAGGAAAAATAAAAAACACTGGAATCTCCTCGGCGAAAAAGTTCTTTGGAAAAAGCTGATAAGACATGTGCGGTGGATAAATTATCAGGGTTATTTATTATTATTATTATTTATTAAAATTTTAATACATTAATTAATTTATATTTATTTTAAAATTATTTATAAATTGTTTTATTAAATAAACTATAGAGATTAATGATTTTTTGAAGTGAATAATTAAAAAAAACTGATTTTGAAGAGTTTTAAAAATATTTAATTTTAAAATATAAACAATAATTTATAATAGTAATTTCTGATTTTTAAAAGAAAAATAAATTTTTAAAATAAAATTTTAATTTTTAAAATAATTACTTAATTTCTGTCGGATATTTCGATTCAAGTGTTCATATTGTCATTGATTTAATAAAAATTAAATTTCCATATTTATATTTATATTTATATATTTATATATATATATATATATATTTTTTTTTTTAATCTTTAAAATTTATAACTTACTCTATAATTATAGAATTAAATAGTTTTCTTATTTAAAATATTTTAAACATTATGATAATTCGTTTAATTATATTTAATTTAATATTTTGTTTAAAATATTTTTCATATTTGAAATAAACATATTTTACATTTCAATATTATAATATATATATATATATATATATATATATATATATATATATATATATATGAAATGTTTTGTTAATAAAATAAATTTCAAAACTAAATTATTTTAGAATAAATAAAGGAAAATTTTATTTTTATTAAAAATAATATTAGAAAAATTAAAGAAAATAACATATTTTATAATATAAAATTACTATCCTGAAATATTTATTGCATTAAATTAACAATATCTATAATTCTAATACAGTTTTATTAAAAAAAATATATATATATTAATAACAAATTTCAAATAATAAATTAAATTTATTAAAATAAAAAATTCATATTCATTTATAATGTTAAAAGTAATTAATTTAATATATATCTTAATTAAATTCTATTTCATGTATTTGATTTATAATATTTTAATTGATTGAATTAGTATACCCTATTTAATTAACTTTAATTAGGTATGAAGTACCATCGTAATAATTTAGTATTAAAATAATTAAATTAAATTAAATATTCAATTTTTTTATAACATTACATCGTAAACAAAAAAAGAAAATACATATAAAATTAAATTAAATTAAATATTCAATTTTTTTTATAACATTACATCATTAACAAAAAAAAACATATAAAATTAAATTATTATTATTATTATTATTAAATGTATGCAATTATTGTAAATGGTGTGAAACACACCATAAAAAAGGAATGAGAAAAAGAAAATCATAATTTCTTTCATTAGGTTATTTTAATTGACATTTTTTAAAATTTTATGTGCGAAGTAAATATTTGTTAATTTTGAATTAAATTTAATAAAAAATCATTTGAAAATTTCTAGTGGGTTAATTCTGAATTCATTTTTTATGGTAGAAATCTTATAAAATAATTATAATTAAAAATTATTATTTTCATTTTTAATTAATTATTAAAGGCAAAAAAATACTTTAAACTATTTTAGAAAAACAATAAATATTGGTAAAAAAATTTATTATAGTGTATATAAATATTATCAAGAAAATAAAGATTTAAAACAAATTAAATAATTAAAATAGAAATACTAATAAAAATAAATTGAGAAAAAAAATTAACATAAATATAATAATAGAATCACAAAAAATAATTTAATAATAAAATCAAAATAAGGGAGATTTTACAAAAAAAAATACAAAATAAATGAAGTAATGAAGAATAAAGAGTGAAATAAGGAGAAATAAATAATAAGATAAAAACAATACAAAAATAAATAAAATAACATTAATGAAAGAATAAAAATAAGAAAAAACTGAAATAAAAATAAAGGAAAAAAATAAAATTGAAAAAGAGGATAATGAGAGAAAATAAATTTGTAATAATATACAATTTAAAAAATAATTTATAAATAATATTAATAAAAATAGAAAATGAAACTAAATTAACAATAAATTCTTCTTTTGTATTACATTACTAAACACCATTTGGCTGTCATCGTTTGGCTCGGTATGCAAGCATTCTTTAGCCAATTTCAACCATCTACATCAACCATTCAGTGCAGTCATCTAAAACTACTGTCACGTCCTCAACCGTCTCCTGAAAACACATACCATGTCATGTAACTGGCCACCTACGTGGATGTATATAAAGGTATCTGATAGGGTTTTAATTTTTTTTTTCTTCTAACGAGATTCTGAGTTCTTTTTCTTCTTTTTTCAAACTAAAGAAATATTATTTTTCACTCATTTATATCATTAGCACCGTTTGTGAGAACAAAGTTAAGCTCTGATAGTTGCTTTGTTGCTCTTGAATCCATAAAGAAGATTTCACACTCAGAAAATGGCAGAAGATTCTCAGATGGTCCCAACAACATCCATCCATCTTGCTCCAGTACAAGCCATAATGTCGGGAGGTACAAGAGATGAGCCTCGACTCAATGTAGCGGCCATGATAGGGGGAGAGTTGGTGGCCTACATTCGAAGGTTAGAAGGCCATCTACAAGGATACCAAGCTTAGAAAGAAGGATCCCAAGATGGGGGGATAATTAACCCTACTTGTTCTTAGAGGAAGGTTATGAGAGAATGTGGCCATATTGAAGATGAATTGACAAGCAAGATTAATGAAATTGACTGGAATTTGGTGAAAGCTGTGCAGAAGTATCAAAAGGATCGAGCTAATAAATATGAGTTATGGGAAGGTTCACCTTTAGCTTTTGAAATTCTAGCCGAACTAATCCCATCCAGGTTCAAACGGTGGACTTTAGAGAAGTATGATGGAATTATGGATTCGAGGAGCCATTTGGCAGCTTTTTGAACTACAATGTAGCTTCAGGATGTAAATGACAAGATCCTTTCACGGGTATTTCCTTCTACTTTGGTGGGGTTAGCGCAAAAGTGCTATCAACATTTGCCTTCAAATTCAATTAGGAGTTTTTACTAGCTCGCTTCTCAATTCAAGACAAAATTTGTTACCTATATTCTACCTCAGAAATTGGCATATGATCTAAGGAAGATTCGGCAGGAGGAAGACGAATCTCTTCGCTCGTACGTGGCTCGTTTTAATGTTGAAGCCATACAAGTGGAAGACTTGAATTTGGAAACACTGGTGGATGCCTTGAAGAAAGTGACGAAAAACATTAAATTCATGGATTCAATAATAAAAAACCCCACTAGATCCTACTAAGATTTGATGATGAAGGCTCAAAAGTATATCTGTTTGGATGATGAGATACGGGTGATCCAAGAAGACATGAAGGCGAGACAGCCCAGAATGGATAAGGAACAAAATATAGCGGTAGGGAGTATAGCATGGAGGAACCAATATTCAGGTGTAGAGAGGGGGTTGACATAAGAAGAGAAAGGTACCACAATTATGCGGAGTTGATCGATTCAAAAAGTAACATCTTGATGTGGATCCGGAAAAATGGTACTGAAGTTAGATGGCCGAGCAGGTTGAATCCACATAAGGCTTGCAAGAGGGATAATGGGAAATACCACAGGTTTCACAATGATCATAGTCATACCATCGAAGAATGTAAACACCTAAAAAATGAAATTGAAAGGTTGATATGTAAGGGAACATTGAGAAGTTTTGCTTGGTCGGGGAGAGAGGAAGGACAAAAGGAGTCAGGAATGAGTAATCGCTTGGGAGATCATGGCGATCCAAAAGGGGTGTTCAATGTCATTACATGTGGTCTAGGGTCTTCAAGCTTCCGTAAAAGAAAGATGGATGTTTGTTCGGTGGAGAATTTGTCTTGGTTAGAACAAGCAATCAGTTTCAGTAAGGAAGATGGTCCGGTCAATCCTTGCTCAAGGCCATTGATCGTGTCAATTAGGATGGAAGATTTTGAGGCACGCGGAGTTTTGATTGATACTGGTAGTTCTGTAAATTTAATAACCCAAGAAGTGTTTGATAAAATGGGATTGAGGAAGGAGTCCATGGTCAAAGTCTCTTATCCTTTAGTGGGGTTGGGAGATAAGACAGTACTTGTCGTAGGCGTGGTTGAACTACACCTACTATTGGGGGATAGTTCAGTGAGGCGACGCATGAAGGCTGAATTTCAGTGTTTGATATCCCACTCTCCTACACCGCCATATTGGGGAGGCCCTTATTGAATGATAGTGGTGCAGTCATTTCAACACAGTTATCTTGTATGAAGATCCCCGCTCCGAATGGAATTGCTGTCCTGAGGGGTAATGGTAGTGCAACAAGAGTTGACTCAGAAAGGTTGAATCTGGAAGCCAAAAGACACACCTTAGCAATTGATATGTTGGGAAAACTAGATGTCTTCATCATTCCTAAGCTAACAGATGAAACTGAAGTTGTATAACTACAGTCAGGAAAGGGAGTACATTTGGGGATGACTCTAACTGGCAAAGCTAGAGATGCAATGATAGAGATGTTGAAGAGAATGAGCAAAACATTCTCATGGTCGGCTTAAGAAGTTATGGGTGTAGATCCCAGGGTAATGACTCATCGCCTACAGGTAGACCGTAATAGTACGCCAATACAACAGAAAAATAGGAGGATGGCACAAGAACGACATCAAGTTGTTCGACAAGAAGTACAAAAGTTATTACAAGTAGGACTTATTAAGGAAGTAAAATACCCATCTTGGTTGGCAAATGTGGAACTTGTAAAGAAGGCAAATGGATAGTGGCGGATGTGTGTAGACTTTATAGATTTGAATTGGGCGTGCCCAAAAGATCATTATCCCTTGCCAAATATAGACCGGTTTATGGATGCCAGGGTGAAGCATGTGTTGTTGTTGTTGGTGGATGCGATTTTAGGATATCATCAGATTACGATGGATACAGAGGATGAGGAAAAGACGGCTTTCATCACAACGAAGGGGTATTCTGTTATAGGGTTCCATGACCCTCTCTATTTATAATTAAAGAAGCCATATGACGGTCCAAATTTAAAGGATGAGTTCGCATTAAATGGGGTGGTCGAAAGAGCCGCATTTAATGGGATGTTTTAGAGAAGAAAAGATTAGAGACTTTAATGTGGCGATCGGAGAAGGAAAATATCGTTTTGATCTAACGACAATGGGAAGGGGATGACTAAATTATAGGCTCCAATCCAAAGGACAAAATAGATCTTTCTTGTATCAATACGAAACCTCTAAAACCTAGGGAAGCGAATCACACAACAGGGCTCAGGACCAACCATCTTACTCCATTTTTCTAATCTACAAGACTTTAACAGTTGAGATTAAAAGGGATCATTTGTCTCTACAGTTCTGGCTTTGACAGTAAAAAACATTCCTCATGGGGAAGAAAGATGATCCATTTTGACGGCGAAGAGAGAAGTAGGGGCATATCTGGTTGCCTTCGACTGAGATAATAGACAGAGCATGTGGGCTGGTTATTAGCTATATCTCGGGAAAACCTTAAAACTTAATGGGAAGAGACTTGAGACACTCAGTGCGAAGGATATCAAGGGGAGTATCTCGGATCTCCTGGGAGAAAGAAATTGAAACGAGTTACTCAACGAATAATTACCTGAGAAATTACCCTTCGAAAATGGGTCGTAGACCCGGTCCCTTTAGATCGAGCTCGTCATTTGGATATGCGAGGGACAATAACATAGGTCATAGTCTAGGCCTAATTGAGACATCTTGGTCTGGTAGATAGTAACATACACATTCTTTCATTATTTTTGAATTTCCTCCTATTATGACATTTATTTTGTTATAATACTCGAATAAAATATCGTGTCTACAATAATAAAATTTATCTAAAATTTCAAAAGGGGCCATACCCCTTGAACCTAAGGTGGGTATAAACTCAAGATCTCATCCATTTTTTATATATTAAAGATTGAGAAATATCAATTAAAGATGAAGAAATATCAATTACAGTATATTGTATTAAATATTAATATATTAATATTTTTTAGTTTTATTAAGAAAATAGGTGAAGCTTAACTCATTCTCTAAAAGCTAGCTTATTAGGAACGATTGCTAAGGCAATGCATATAATTTTTCATACCTAAACTATGTAATAATTATATCCTCAATACTCCCTATCAAGTGTAACTTTTCACTTGACAATTAATTTTAAAATCTAATACGGGGTCTAATTATATTAGTAGTTTGAAATCTGAATATAGGAGGCAATTCTAAACACTTCTCTTAAAGGCAACTTATATTAAAATTAATTTTTAAAACTATATACAAGTTAATTATAACAATCTTATAAGCTATTAAAATCCATATATATGGAAGAGTCAACATCAAATCAGAGATTTTAATATAAAATGTCAGATTTAACTTACTTTGAATGCTAGTTTTCAAAGAAAGATTACTTAATGTATATTTTTTTACTTAATCAATGTATAATTGATATTCTTAATATCTCTTTAAATGTAATTTTGCATGCTTAATTATAATAATTTTATGCTCAATTATAATAATTTTATGGGTGATTGAAGTCTGCACGGACGTAGCGCAGTTGGTGTTCGGGTAGTAGATTTAAAACTAAAGATTATGGTTCAAATCTCGTCAATCACAGTGTAAGAGTTTTATCTTTTGGATCGATTTCTTATGAATATTAAATCTTGAATCTTTTAATTAGGAGGTCACAGTATATTGTGATTTATACTCTTCGTGTATTATTGGGCAGGAGAGCAGGAGCTTCCCCTTTTGGAAAAATATGGGTGATTGAAATAGAAAGGTGGGAGACAATTCTCAACAGGTTTCTCCTGGCCAGGACAAATGACAATGACCACAAATAAATAGGGCGGTGATTCCATAGAAAACACGGAGATTCTGAGTCGGCATGTGGGCACCGCCAACCGCAAAAAGCCAAAATAAAAGAGACTGCGACCGTCAAAAACTGAGGTTTAATTTTATAGCAACTTCTGTTAAAATAAAAAAGACCTGAAGCTATCACGAGACAGTGTCTGGAGAGTACTAGGTGTGGGTTCGGTCTTTCTCTTTATTTAAATAGAGGTTTTTGTACGTCCCAAAAGCTGTCTCACGCATCCCCAAACGTAGCCTTATTTTCATCACCAAACTATTCCTCCAAATTAGAGCCACAGAACCACACTCTGGGTGGGACCCCCCCACTGTCTGCTTTGGATTTTTAGATTAAATTTCTTAATTCTTTGATTTACTCCAAAATCAAGAATCTCATTTCCCTAATTTTATTGAGTCCTATGACTAAATTGATTTTAAATTTATAATTTTGGATTAATTTAAATAAAAATTAAAAAATTTCTTAAATAAGTAAATTGAAATTGAATTTTAGATTTTATTTGTTTTATAAATTGGAGACCCAAAAAAATTCATTTCTGAAAAATACTTTTCTAATTAAAAATTTAATATAATAATAAAAAAATCACGAAAACATTTTACATATAAAAATTTATCATAAATTATTTTCTGTAAATACTATGTATTGAGTTAAAATATAAAGACTAAATTGTTGAATTTTAAAAATATAGAAGCTTATATATTAATTTTGACATAATATAGGGATGAAAAAGTAATTTACCTTTATTTAAGTTTTGAAAATCGTGAAATATTCTTGTAACCTTAATCATATTTTTAATATAATTTTTCAATTAATTGATATTTAAAACACTGATACTGAAAATTTATATTTATGAATGAAATATTCGTTCAATATTTGAAATTTTGATATGAATGGTGAATTGAAAATAAATTAATAATTTCTAATATTTAAAAATGATTTTCGAGAAAATAAATTTTGAGAAATGAAAAAAAACTTAGTGATATGAAACTCCAAGTTCGGCTGCATAACTCATGTTCAATCCCGAATTAGCCCAGCTAGCTAGAGCATAGAAGTATAGTCAACTTGGATAAAATAGAGATTTTCATATTTTCTTCCTTTTGAGCTTTGAGACCTTAGCTTTGCATATAGCTGATTGAAACTTAAAGTTTGGGTTTTGAGATACAATGTATTAGAAATAATGCATGTAAAGAATAAATGATATTTTGAGGTTTGAAGGGGTCCAAGATTGATCTCTTGGCATATAGAGTGTGCATGCAATGTTAAGAGATTAGGAATGGTTTTTTGGGAAGGCTAAATGATGAATTGATATTTTGTATGGTAGATTTAATGAACTAAAGCTTGGTGAAATTAGTATTTTGGGTTTTAAAGAAGGGAATGATGTGTTGGTTTTTTAATGATAATCTAAGCGATTTTGAAACTATAATATCTAATATTAAAATGAGTTGTTTTTTTAGATTGTATATAAGTTTTGGTATATGTTGATATGTAAAGTCTCGATTTTTAGCATTATATCAAAACTCAATTTCAGTTGCTAAAATTGTTCTTCACCCGTTTCATTTTACCTGTCAAAAGGTGCTACCACTACAATAAATATAATTTATTTCAATGACTTTTTTAATAATGCAAATGAGAAACTTCAATAATAAAATTTATTATGTAATTATTATGTAAATATAAGCATTGGGAAAGTAAGTTTATTTAATAATATTTATTAAAAAGTGTTAGCATTTAAGTGATAAATCCTTATGTGCCGACACTTTTATGATTACATTGTCATTTTTTAAATATTACCAATATTTTATTTAAAGTATTGAAAATTTTAACTTTATTTAACAGCAGTTATTAAAAAAACATTAACATTTAGTCCTTATTTATAATATTTTTATTATGTTACTATTTTTTAAATATTACATATCTGTCAATATTTATTAAAAAAAATTAACATTTAAATGATAAGCTCTAATTTGTCTACGCTTTTGTTATTCCATTGTCATTTTTAAAATAGTACCAAAGCTTTATTTAAAGCGTTAGCATTTTCAAATAAAAAAAATTACAATTTATATATTACTAGCTCTTTAAAATAAAGCATTAGTATGTTCAAAAAAACAGACCTCACATTTTAGCAAATTTTTTTTAAAGTCCCTTCAAATTTTAATTAATTTAAACATGATTTTTTGCATGTTTAGTTTAGCTTATGATCAAATGCAAGCTATAGTTATTAATAAAAGGTAATTATAAGTAATAGTGATATAATTGGTGGTGAGTATCTAATTTTAACAAATATATGTTACTATTAGTAATTTATATATAATTGTTTTAAAATAACAAATAAATATATATAAATCAAATTTAATGAGATATATATATATATAAGAATGAATATTTTAATTAATTTAAATTTTATAAGAAATTAAATTTTGGCATGGTGTTAAAAGCTTGATTCTACAATTGACAACAAAGACAATGTTATGATTTCGAATCCTAACAATCCCTAAGAGAGTGTTGTTAAGTGTTTGATCCTACAACAAATACTTTGAGTTGTTATTTTATTGTGCAGTAGACTACATACCAACATTTTTTTGTTACGTTTATTACATTAGTAAATATTAAAATATGCGTCGGGATATGATATATTTGTTATAATGTGTTAAAATAAGCGTTTTGCTTTTGTATTAAAAAACAGTTCGTCCATAAAAAGTGCTATTAAAGGTTCGAAATGATGAGTTTTGGATAGGAACTTTAGTCACTGAAGATTGTCTATGAAACAAAATTTCAACTCTGTACGAGATTTTTAACTGCCGAACGTTGCATTTAAATGCTCCATGCTTTATATCATATTTGTTTATGGGATTTGTGGGGATGTTTACAAAATACTTTACGAAGAGTGAGTAGATATATATACTTGTGTTCATAATATTTTTGTGCTCCTTAAATCTCTTAAAATATAAAAAATTTCTATCGTAGATAATTATAATCGAGCACGTAATTTCAAACAATATGTTATGTTATATAGGAGTTCTATTAAGATTAATTTATCTCATGTTTAGCTATAACATGCTTAATTACGAATTATCATTATAATATACAACTTGTATATACGAATGTTATATTGTCTTATTAGAGTTCTAGTAATCTTAGGTTATTTAGAACCTAGCGGTGATAGCGTTTTAATTTCGAACCGTTACGGATCCATTCTTATTATTACCATAAATCATTTTTAAAATTTACTTTGATAACCATGGCACATTAACATTTTTAATTATTTGGTATAATTAGATGATATAGTCGCATACATTATTCTCATTAATAGATTCTAATTGATATAGTATAGATATTTAATAAATTATATATATAAATGTTAATGTTTATATATAAAATGAAAAATAAATATATATATATCAATAATTTATTTTATTAAAATAGGTATGAAATAATAAAGAAAAGAGATAAAAAGATGATTATCAAACTAATAAACATAGTCCAATTGAATAAGGAGGTGAAAAATCACCATCACTAAACTTTATATGGGATGAAGAATGTCTTTTAAAATAAAAAAAAAATTATAATTTATAATTAAAAAAAATTAAATTATTTATTTATTTATTTTAAATCCAAATAAAATTTAATCCAATTGTAAACCTACCTTTTTGTATTTGCCTTCTTATGTCATGTGATAAATCTATTAAGTATTTAAATTTTTATTATAATCTAATATATATTTATAAAACAAGAATTTGATATGTCTCAATGGGTGAGTTGTCAACATGCACATATTATAATTTTCCTTCTTGGTGAAGCAAAGCAGCAAACATCCCACTTCTTTTTTTCCAAAATGTACTTTACTCACTTTTACCATTCATTATTATAATAATAATAATAATAAAAAAATCAATTATATTTAAATTAAAATAATAATATATTTTTATCAAAATTTAATTATCTAATTATATGTGGACCCACTCCCACTCAATTAGATATAGGCAATGGGCTAATTTTATTATATATATGGAAGGCCTAGACCTGCTTGTAGGGCTCTAAATATATAAATTAACTAAATAAATTTATTTATTCATAAATAAAAACACTGAATTAATAAATAAAATATAAGTATTTAATATTCTTTTTTTAATAACAGTTTAAAATTACATAATTTTAACAAAAACATATAATTTTATTTGTAATAATAATTTTCTAAAAAATATATTATTTATGTTAATTAAATATATACAAATATTATTATATATTAATATAAATATAATTATTATATAATGCATGAATTTTATTTAATTAAATTTTATTATTTTAACTTTTTATTCACAATATAAAAAATAAACAAGGATATATCTTGAAGTTTATTATTTAGATAATGTAAAAAATAAACTATTTATAAAATATGATAATATTAAATTATTTGTAATATTTTTTCAAAGATGAACACATTTAGCATTAATTTGGACAAATCTGCATGTATTCCTTTACACTAATGTTCTGCATAAGCTGGTGGTTTTAGCAAATTGAGAAGTAGAAGTAAAATTCAGGAGTGGGGTTCTTTCTCTAGAGAGGTTTTCAACCTTCTCATTAATGGTGGTTGTTGACAAGCCATGGGCCCTGTGTTATTTTCTTGTGCATCTCAAGCTAATGTTTCTAAGTCCATTAATATAATTTACATTAGAATTAGATTTTATGAAAGTGCTGTCAACCTTTAGGCTCATCAAACATCAGTGCCTCTACACATATAGCAAAAGGTGGGAACATAATGTGTACTAATATTTGTGGCTTGGTATTGTAGCAAGTTATTGGAATACTAAAGTTTATCATTATGAAATGTGGCATCTTCAAAGTTATGGTTTTGTGATCTGATTTCCTATGGCAGATCATTCATATTTTGAGGAAGTGATGAAGCAGCTTCAACAAGTTGCTGCAGAGGCAGAATAAGAGTATAATAGAGGTAACTCAGTCAGTTTGACTGATGATAAGGAGGCCTAGTTGAACCTTGGAAATAATGTAAGCATCTTTTTCTTTACTCTATATTCCTAAAAGATGTATATGCTATTCACTATTGTATTTGTGGAGAGAAAAAATTGTTGTATTCCATTAAAATGGGTGTTGTCACTAGGCGATGACAATTTAACTCGGAAACTGGGGTCTTTCCTTTGTTGCAATTTCTTTCTCGTGATGAACCTATGATTAGTATAATATATATCTCGTTGAAGGGAACTCTGAATTTTAGACTCATTGGGAGAAGAGAGAGTCTTAGACCTCTTGAGAGTTAGGGAAGAAATTCTGCTTATTCCTTTGTTCTCCAAAATATCTTTAAATAAATAGAGGTTACATGCCGTACAAAATAGAGAACTCTAATTTGCCAACCTATCTACAATTAATAGCATATTTGTGGTTGGTAGACTAATTAGTAATAATATTATTAGCACTAACTAAAATGCTTATAGGGATCTTCCACATCTTTGGTTCCTTTCTTTGCCATTGATTGTTTTGATAGAGGATCACAATACTAACACGCTTTTCCTACAAATGCATTTGTAACAAAATCATATCTATCAATGCATTTATAAATACTCAAATTGTAGGGTGGAAATGTTGGAAGAAATTGTATCAACTATTCCAAAGTGATTTGGCGAGTTTTGGCTTTAATCTCCCAATTTGCACCGATTTTGCCTTAATTTTTCAATAACAACATTTTAAGTCTTTATTCAGTTATTCAATTGATGACTGTACATTATTGGTCTCTGTTCTTTTGAGACTATATCTTGTAACCAAGATTGTATAGTTTCTGCATTAAAAATCTGAGTATATGGCAATATTTTAATTGAATCTTATCAGCTGTCCTGCTGACTTATGCATTTTATTCTTTAATAAATTTTTACATAGAATTAGACCATTAAAGGTCAACAAGTTATTATCATATTAACCTTTTTGACTTTTGGCAATTAGTTGCTGTCCATTTGTGGTTTTATTCAGGCATATGGACTATGGAGATGCAATAATAGTACAAATTTAAGCCTGACATGCAAGAAAGTGAAAATGATTTAGAAGCATAGGATAGTGCAAGTGCAATGCCTGGATATGGCCTTAGAATGCTTTTGAAGGTGCAACCTTCTTTGATTAATGCTATGCATTATTTACTGCTATTAGTTGTCTAATCAAACTTGGGAGGTGCTATTTAGGAGAGGAGATATATGTATATAGCCAATAGGTGTTGGGATTAGGGTTGAGCATCAATTGTTTATAATGAAAAGGCAAATCAAATCAATTTAGTTCGCCTTTTCTATTCGATTATTTAAGTCAATAAGTTTGGTTTATAAATTTAGAGATGTTCATTTTTCTTTCCTGTTCAGTTCAGTGTAAAAAACAAAATCAATACAAAATTGAACTGATCGAAATTGCACCCTCATTAAACCCATACCCCTATCCATTCCAAACCCCAACCGTTTTTCTCATTTAGCTTCCTATTTTAACTCTCACCCTCATGCATTGGCTCTTTGTCTGTTGGAGTAAGTCCCTAAAGCAAAATCAGCAAGTCAACCACTAAACCACACTGCAATTCCTTGTCTTTGCATGTCCTCATCGGAGTTGCAACTTGCAAGTCCTTCTCTTGCAAGTCCTCTTTGATCCATTGCCCATCCTTGATGGCATAGCATGGTGGCCATTTTTGTCACCATTATTCATCACTGATTTGCTCTCAGATCTAGCTTCCTGCTATCTTTGTCATTCATCTTTGTTGTGTTCTCATCGATTCACACTCAAATCTAGCTTCAGTCAACATTCCCTTCAGTTCCTTTTGCATGTTCTCCTTTTTGGATTTTGAGAATTTCTGATATGTGCACTGCTCAAGTTTCGTCGAATATACTTGTAAATATATTTCTTGGATTTTAATTTCAGCTCTGGATATTTATTGTCTTGAATGGTGTTGTGATTCGATGAAAGTGTATTTGGACTTTGCCGTGAAAGTGAATATGAAGTTGCAACAAATGTGAATATCAAAACCGATGAACTAAATTGACTCAAATTTTTTGGTGCGATTCAATTTTGTTCCTACATCAGCTTGTTTCAATTTTCATAATTTTGAAAATTGATTTTGATTATTTTGGTTCCAACCGATTGTACACCCCTAAGTAGGAATAATATATGTTATATTTGAATTTCCTGTTTCATAAAAGGATAACATTTCGTGGTGGTTGGAAGAAAGGATAAATTTTGATGAGTAGGATGAAGATGCAACAGTTGAAGTTTAGGACTGAAACCATTTGAAGTATGATGAAGATGTTGATGACTTTGATATATATATGTTCATATAAAAGTGATTTGATGATCACATTTAAGAGGGACTTTTTTGTGGAAATTGCTCTTTCTTCTCCTTAATGTCAGGGGAAAAGCAACCCACATTTCTTGCTGTCTTTGTAAATGTTATCCAAATTCATTATCAACCGTTTCTCTTTGAATATTTTCCTATTTCATTCACATATCATTTTCATTTCCAACTGTTTTGGGAAAACTGCATAGACTACTTTGTCGAAATCATTCACATTTGGAGCATCATCTTGCAATAGAAAAAGCATAGCACACCCCCCCTTAACATTATAAAATTGGAAGGATGACTTAATTTTCTATTGTAAGTTTGGTCACCTAATCAAGGTCTTAGTACCTACCAATTTACATGTGAAGCTGTTGCCTTCTTCTAGTTGGCTTTGACTAAGAAGCTTCTCTATTCCATGCCCAGCTTGTATATGTCCATGTAATAAGACTTTACCCAGTTATAATAGAGTCCTGGAAAGTATTTATTTTGCTTCATGTATGTATTCATTGTTCAAATTTAATTGAGTGTACAGTCATGTATTCATTTTCAAAATAGTATTTGTATTATTTAAAAATGATATATTAATTAATGCACATTAAATTTTATTGGGCATATTTATTTGATGGATTAGTATTGTGCAACGCCAATAGAACGTGTAATTTGATATTGATTTGGGTTCTTGGTAATGTGATGAATGATGATGATGATGAACATATAGGACCATTTGTTGCTTTATATACACACACATGTATAGATTGTTACGTTGACTTACAAATACATGCATTTAAATTGCAGATTTTATGTGATGTTCGTTGCCGCACTCAATTTGAAGTATTTCATAAAATATAAATTCTACTAAAATCATTTATTCTAATACTAATTAATTATTAATGCTCAACATTTAACCACAATTATTAATAATGAATATTTTTTTAAATTATTCTAATCGTAATTATAAAATTTAAATTTATGATTAATCCATGTAATAAAAAATTAGAGGGAACTAAATAAATCAAAATAAATAAAAAAACCAAAAATTTCAAACCAGTTCAAGTCCTTGTTGTCCGGTTCACGAATTATAACTATTTGGCCGATTTCAGGTCTTATTTATTGCCCGAATCAGACCGGGGACGAGGTAATCCAGGGCGGTTTAAACTCTGGTTCAGACAAAATAATCATTATTTCCTCCGTTCCAGAAATCGGTACCATATACCCATTTCTACCGCCGGCTAATTCTTCATTTAATATACTTACAGTTCCTCTCCTTTCGCCACGTGGAAATCCCGGCCCGTAAACCAAAAAAATTCTGGACCCCACACGTACCCAATTAGGTCGTCTACTACAAACCCGCTCTCCCTTTCTCCCTCTACGCCCTCTGAAACGCTCTCATTCGCCGTCGTTTCCTCGGCGAATCTAATTTATTATATTTATTTATTTTGTATAATTCTATTTTCATTTCACTAACCATTTCTGCTATATCCCTGTTGCCTAATATTCTCCGGTGATATGCTTTTTATTCCCGTTGACTAGCATTATTCGGCGATATGCATTTATGACCGTTTGATCTCTCTCGTGATTCGCGCCGACATTCATCTTACCCGCTAGGTTCCCCCTTTTTTCTTACTTTTTTTTTGTTTATTTTAGTTATACTGATTTTGAGTTGAATTATGGAATTTCGTAGGGTTTTTTTGATGAGAAATCTGGGGTTTTGTAGGGTGCATTGTTGTGGTTGAAGCGTGAATTGAGTGTTTATTCAAGCGGAATTGAACAGTTAAACTGAGAGAAAGAGATTGAGAGGAGTTTAGTGTCTCCAATTGCGTGCTGAAGTCGGGGAGATGTCGGGCCCACTGGATCGCTTCGCCAGACCTTGTGAGTGATATGTTCAACTTTTCATGACTCATTGTTTGTTATAGTTTGATCCATTGTAATTCGGTTTTTGTTTGTTTATAAACTTATTTGGCTCATACTAGGGTTTCACTGTACTCTGTTTCTGTTTGGTTGCTCAGAAAATTTGCAGCAAGAAATAACAAATGACCTCAGTTTGGTTTTTATTTTTTGAAGAAATAGAAAAGAAAACGTCAAAGCCTTTACTTTGTTGTAGAGTGATTGGCTTTTAAATGCGTGATTTCTCTTTAGCATGTTTAGATTATTACGATTTTTAGCTCAATTTGGATTTTTTAAATACAATCTCTAATGTTTTCGTTTTGTTTTTTTAATTGAGGATTAAGTGTAAATCCCCAAAGGAAATTCTATTTACCATACTAAGCAGCATTAGAACTTGTATAAATTTTTGGTATGACCTAAAAAGTAAAAACTTTTTAATGTGTTAGGACTTGGTAGTTTCTGCTGCTGGTGGTTGTCTTCCCAGTTTCAGTCACTATAAACTTTCTATACTGATGCACATTTTATTATTTTAATAGTTTTTTGAGTCGGTTCTGATGATAACTCTATGATTTGTTCATCTTATATGTGTCAGGCTTTGAGGGATTCTCGGGTAGTGATGAGAAAAGAGAGAGAAAATCTGATTTTGAGAACTCTGAGGATGAGAGGCGAACCAGAATTGGATCATTGAAAAAGAAAGCAATTAATGCATCCACTAAGTTCAAGCATTCTCTGAAGAAAAAGAGCAGTAGAAGAAAGAGTGATGGTAGAGTCAGTTC
This sequence comes from Cnidoscolus chayamansa, assembly GCA_948266635.1. Classification (NCBI taxonomy): domain Eukaryota; kingdom Viridiplantae; phylum Streptophyta; class Magnoliopsida; order Malpighiales; family Euphorbiaceae; genus Cnidoscolus; species Cnidoscolus chayamansa. The sequence continues at coordinate 17,433 of CAOGCB010150483.1, forward strand.
TGTTTCAATTGAGGATGTTCGTGATGTTGAAGAACTGCAGGCTGTTGATGAATTCCGTCAGGCATTGATCATGGATGAATTACTACCAGAAAGACATGATAATTATCATATGCTGTTGAGGTTCTCAGATATCAGACCCCTGCCTTGTTTTACTTCTTTAGGAAAGTTTCTGTGCATGCTTACAATTGTTCTTATTTTTAGATTAGCAAAACATTGGAAAACATGCTAGCTGTAGTTTCCCCAAGGTTAGGGGTGTGGGGGGGGGGGGGGGGGGGTGTGGTTGTAACTGATAAATGTTATGAAAAGTTATGCAACTTAGAAGTTGCTTCTGGTTATGGTTATTTGCGCATGATGCTTGATCCAGCATAAAATTTCAGTCTTCATTATGTAGAACTTGTTATTTATTCTATGCTTTTCTGTGTACATTAATCATCCCATCTTGAGATGCTTTTACTCTGATACTTGTTGATTCTGTCATTTTCACTGCTATAATCTTCCTACTTGTGTTATGCTGAGTGTATGTCATGATGTTACTGTGATTCACCTGTGTGTCTTATCAGTAGTTAGTAACAATTTCAAGTCTTCTAATCTCCCAGGTTTTTGAAAGCAAGGAAGTTTGACATTGAAAAAGCAAAACACATGTGGGCCGACATGCTTCAATGGAGGAAGGAATTTGGTGCTGATACTATCATGGAGGTTCTACACTTGCCAATTTGTTTGAAATTCTGACTGTTGATCCTCTTGAACCTTTTTCTTATTTTGTTGTGTTTGTTGTTTTTAGGATTTTGAATTTAAAGAGTTAAATGAAGTTTTGATGTATTACCCCCATGGTAATCATGGCGTTGATAAAGAAGGGAGACCTGTTTACATCGAAAGATTGGGAAAAGTTGATCCACATAAGCTTATGCATGTTACAACTATGGATCGGTATGTAAAATACCATGTGCGGGAGTTTGAGAAAAGCTTTGCAATAAAGTTTCCTGCTTGTACCATTGCTGCAAAGAGGCATATAGATTCAAGCACGACAATTTTAGATGTTCAAGGAGTGGTGGGTAGCATGTATTTCAGAGTGCTTTCTGGATTCTCAAAGTTCACGATTTTTTCATTTCTTTTTTATTTTTTCATTATTGATCATTCAGGGCCTTAAGAACTTCACTAAGAATGCACGGGATCTCATTATGCGACTGCAGAAAATTGATGGTGACAATTACCCTGAGGTTTGATATCTCATTTTACATGATGTGATAAATTCTTCAAATTTTGCACAAACTCGGATATCATTGTTAGGGTGCCAGAATAATTTTGTTTTCTTTAATCAATGCAGACACTCCACCAAATGTTCATTATCAATGCTGGTCCTGGATTTAGACTGCTATGGAACACTGTAAAGACTTTTCTGGATCCCAAAACCACCTCCAAGATTCATGTATGTAAAACTTTCTTTTTCTGTGAATTGAAAAGCATTGCTGTTGTCTGCTTGTCGATAATTTATTATCTATTCTTTTTGGTGGAGCTCTTTTAGGTTCTTGGGAACAAGTACCAGAGTAAATTGCTTGAGATAATTGATGCCAGGTAAAAGGGGTGTATAATATGTCTGTGCAATTCTCTGTTAACTTTTCATCCTGCTTCGAATGATCACATGTCTTACTTAATTCAAGTCTTACAACAAGCTCGCCATTCCTGCAGTGAGTTGCCAGAATTTCTTGGTGGTACCTGTACCTGTGCAGATCAGGGAGGTTGCCTTCGGTCAGATAAGGGACCGTGGAAAAACCCAGAAATATTGAAGGTTATTATCCTGATCTGGTCTTTTCTATACGTGATGTAGATGTTACATTTCTGCCCTCCCTTATTTTATTTTATGACTTGAGTTATTTATTTGAATCAAGAACTAATTATTTAATTGCATTTATTTTGTTGTAGATGGTTCTTAATGGTGAAGCACGGCGTGCACATCAGGTTGTAAAAGTTCTAAGCAGTGAGGGGAAGGTTATTGCTTATGCTAAGCCACGTTACCCTGTGGTAAGACATTCTCCATGTTCATCAATTCATAAGGACATGGAAATCTTCTGTTTCCTTATGATTATCTTCACTGGAATTTTTTGTAGCTTGTCAGAGGTAGTGATACATCCACTGCTGAGTCAGGATCTGAAGCTGAAGATATTGCTTCCCCAAAAGCACTGAAGAGTTTTTCACATCTTCGACTGACTCCTGTTCGTGAAGAAGTACGTGTTGATGCTTTAAGTTTTTAATATGCTCTTTATGCTGAATATGTTAGTCATGCTGTTTATGCTGTTGTGATTTATTTTGCATTGGTAATTTGAAGGATCAAATCTTGAATAATGCAAAATAGATGCCCATCCTCCTTTTCGCTCCTAAAGTTCCACTTTTTGATTGAAATGAACTATTATAAGAACAGTTATCAATAATGTATATAAAATATGAATGAGAGAGCAAACTTGTTAATTGGCAAACTCAAACTAAAATTTTTATATTATTTAGAATATTAAAAGCCGACCCCGACTTGTTTGGGATTAAGGCTTTGTTGTTGTTGTATTTAGAATATTAAAAAGATTTATAGGACAATAATAATATAACTTATAAGAAAAATAAATTTATAAATTATAATTGATATAGAAGGAAAATAAGTCCTTTATAGAAGGAAAAAAAATCTTTTTCCACTCTTAGAATAATCAATGACAAGTATAAGAAATATAAATATCTTGTCTAAATCGCCTTGATTGACTATTCAAGTCAGTGCTTTGTCTTTTTTAGCTTGATGGAAGTTGGTCATTTACTCTGATTCTTCTTCTTATTCTCTCTCTCTCTCACTCTTTTGGCATTTCCAGGCTAAGGTAGTTGGAAAGGCAAGCTGTGCTGGTAACTTCTCAGGGTATGATGAATATGTTCCTATGGTTGACAAAGCTGTTGATGCTGCTTGGATAAAGCAAGCTTCAATCCAGAAGCCTTCTGTTTCCAAAGGTGAGGAGTAGTATATACAGCTTTCATTTTTCTTAGTTTTGTCATTGGGTTTCTTGGAGTTGCTATGTCTCCACAAATTCTATGTGACCCAGTGCTAATTCCCAGAGGCAGACTAGAACATCCCCAGGGCGTATTTCATACTAATCTAGTCGTGAGGACCAACTTATGACTTCCTATATTAGTTGCTAATCCTATTTTAAGTAAGATTTTTCTATACTTTTTTTTTGTATTTTATTTTTCCTGCATAGTTTAAGATTTATGGTGTTTATTCCTGTTTAGTTTAATTTTTAATTCAGATTAAGATTATTTTCTTCTTATTTTGATGGGAGAATTACTGTTTAGTCTTTATGGTTTAGTGAAACTAACTATTTAGTCCATATGTTTTAAAAAATACGTTAAATAGTCTGTCTTTTCAGATTGTTAACTACTTAGTTTATTCCGTTAATTTTAGGGACTAAATAGTTATTATTTTAAAATTACAGGGGGCTAAATAGTTGTGATTTTGAAATTACAAGGACTAAATAATTGTGTATTGAAATTACAAAGACTAGCTTGAAATAAGGGTATTTTAATCATTTTACAATTTACTACCAGTTTAAATGGACGGAAGGATTAAATAGTTAATGGTTTTGAAAAGATAGAGATTATTTAATGTATTTTTGAAAATACATGACTAAGTAGTTAGTTTCATTAGATCACAGGTACTAAATAGTAATTAACCCTATTTTGATTCCTATTGTTGGACTAACTAATATTACTACTTTGGGTGGGATTTTCATTTTCCTAGTTAGTAAGGATTCTAATGTATGCATACACCCTCATTCCTATGTAAGTGTAGTTTTCAGCTATTAAAATTATAACAGCCATTTTGTAAGTGTAGTTTTCAGCTATTAAAATTATAACAGCCATTTTTCATAGAAGTTTCAACACCCAATAATAAGACCTTCATTAATCATTAGTAATATTAAATAGTAGAAGTGCTATTCTGTCTTCACTAATACAGGTAAATGTTATAATCTAGTGCAGTTGCATATTCTGGTGGATGTAGCTTGTAGAATTGACTTGTTAAAGATATCCTTGTTGATATTGATATATGTTGACATTGATATACGTCTGAATTGACCATTGCAAATTTTATTATTGAACCCTCTTTTTGATAAAAGTTAAAGCTAATTGAAATGAAAAGGTTTATTTACTTTCCAAACTTGCACTTATTCTACGTATTGCCAAGTGTGGCACAAATTTTTTCAATAATGAACTTTTTCACACAAAGTTGCGCAAATGCATGCATGATCAATTAATGAATGGTTGTTTATTTGTTGAGTTAATTATATAAAATGATGTATTTGATAGTATAAATGATGATGTAATTCTTATTTGAACATTAGACCTTGTGGAGCCAATGATCATATCTTTTATATTTATTAATATTTATTTATTATTTTTTATATATTGGCCCAAAAAGTTTTGTATCCATCACTGGTTGCTTACAACTTCAGATGTACTGTCCATTTACTTTGATTGATGCATGTCCTTGGTCTTTTTCTTTATCCTGGCAATCAATGAAGGTGAAAATTTCTTTGCAGCTACACTTGCTTTGCCTGACACTCCAAGGACTCCGGAAGGAATTCATGTTAGAATTTTGGTAGCAGTCATGGCTTTCTTCATGACATTTTTCGCTCTTTTCCGACCATTGGCATTCCCTATAACTAAGAGGCTTCCCCATGCTTCATCTGATGATCAAAGTGTTCCTGAACTTTCTTTGGAGGCAAAACAGGAAGATTCTCATCCAGCTTCAGAAACTCCAGCTTTTACTGAGGCAGATCTCCTCTCCTCTGTACTGAAAAGGTTAGGTGAGCTGGAGGAAAAAGTGGATACACTTAAAGCAAAACCGTCAGAAATGCCTTACGAGAAAGAGGAATTGCTAAATGCTGCTGTTTGTCGTGTGGATGCCCTAGAAGCAGAGCTAATTGCTACCAAAAAGGTATAATTGCTTTATTGCAGAATATTATTTATGATCACATTGTTAGGGCTCCTTTCAGTCAAGTGATAATCATGATGTGCAAGCCTATGATGTATCAGCTGTCATTTGAGTTTTTATGAGGAGTATTTGATAGATTCTTTTTTCAAAATTTTGGCATTAATTTCAAATTATGTCTGCCCTATCTTGAATTTGTCTAGTTTCAGTTCTGAAACAGATCTTCAAACTAGAAATGGAGTAAATAGAAGCCTTGGAATAGAGCTGAAAGGAAAAATAGATGGGAAAAGTAGAGTAGAGAAAAGAGAGACAATGAGGAAGAGCAGAATGGAGATTCTTGTTTTTGATTCTTGAAAGCTGTATACAGTTACCTCCCTCTATTTGTGCAGCTATGCTTTTGATAACTGTTTCTAACAATTATAACTACCTCCATAACCATCTCCAAAACTATGATCTTATTCTATTTCCCTCCAAAATAACCATTCCCCAATCCAATACTTCTCAGCTTGTTCATTCCTGCTGAATTCACTTCCAACTACTCTAGTCAATTCCCCAGCCAACTCTTTACTTCTCAGTTAATTCCTTCTAATTCTCTTCTTTTCCCTTTGATATGTAACAGAATATAGTAATGGTGTTTAGGAACCTGGTTACGAATCTTGTTTCATCATGTTTCAATTTGTTTGAAAAGCAATCTTGAAGAAATATCCTGGATGAGCATCTTTATCCAAGGATAATTGAAAATGTGCTCCATAGCATGAGTGAAAAGCAATCTTGACGAAATATCCTGGATGAGCATCTTTATCCAAGGATAATTGAAAATGAGCTCCATAGCATGAGTGAAAAGCAAATTTGAAGAAATATCCTGGATGAGCATCTTTATCCAAGGATAATTGAAAATGAGCTCCATAGCAAGAGTGTTCCCATCATAACTCTTGGCTAGCTACTACATCAATGTAGGTTGAATAGAGGACCATTAAAGTGGCACTTGAACCATTTGGAACTCTAGACAAATTGACAAAGCATCAGCCACCCTGTTTTCACTACCCTTCGTGTTCTCTACTCATATCCCAAAAGTTTGGAAACCCCTTTCACCTAGAGATTTGCATGCAACCTCTGCTCCAACAAATGCTTAATACTTTTATGATCTATCTTGATAAAAATTTCCCCTTGCTCCAAATAATATCTCCACTTAGAAATAGCAAATGTAATTGCCAAAAGCTCTCTCTCATAAATAGATAGTGCTTTTGTCCTTGGACCAAAGCTTTTGAAATGAAAGCTATAGGATGTCGTTGTTGCAGAACTGCCCCCATCCCCATTCCACTGGCATCTCCCTCCACTACAAGAGGTTGTGCAAAATCAAGCATTGTCAGCACTAGCGCTTGAGACATAGCTTATCTCAATCGAAGAAAAGCATGTTCTGCAGTAGGAGACCAACCATGGTTTTATATCGCAATCGCGAGTAATGAAAACTGGTCTATAACGGCTGTAACGGTAATGGCCTAGTGCTATGCAAAATTCAAAAGAATATGCAAAGTTCATGCAATGAATAAATATTGGTAGATATAAGAAATACTAATAAATTCAACAATATAATAAATATAAATACATCAAATAAAGAACATAATTTATAGTATAAACATATCATTCATAAACATTATCAAGTTTTCTTTCATATTTGAAAAAATTAATATAGATTGTAGAATTGTAGATAGGAAAAAAGAAGCGAAGAACTATGAATAGAGGTCTTCTTTGTGGTTAATCTTAGATTTAGGGAGAAAATGGAGAGGTTTGGAAGCAAAACAGAGTTATGGACAATCTAGTACTTTTGGAGAGTAGAATATGCTTAGTTTTCTATTTGGCATGAGAAAAACAAGGGGATCAATAATTGGCAACAGCCGTTACTGTTAAATAACAGTCGGTAACGACTGTTACCGCTATGAAACAGTCGTTTCAATTGCATTTTTTGAGGGCCTGTAAATAATGGTGTAACAGCCCCCCAAAATCCCTTTACATTACGGCCGTTAGTAATGTAACGACAATTATTTGAAACCACGAGACCAACTAAAAAGACTCCTTTTTTAGTAAATCAATTAAAGGCTAACTGATAAGGCCATAATTCCTCACAAACTTTCTATAATACGTAGTCAATTCCAAAAAAACTCCTTAATTCCTTTACTAATCTAGGAACTGGCCAAGAAAGCATTGCTTGGACCTTAGAAGGATCAATAGATAACCCATTTTTAGAAATAATATGGCCTACATTGTCAATCTCAGTCTTTCCAAAGGAGCATTTACTAAATTTAGCAAATAATTGTTGTTGTTGAAGAACTTGAAACACTCGTTCTAAATGCTGTAGGTGTTCTTCCCAAGTGGAGCTGTAGATCAAAATATCATAAAAGAAAACCAAAATAAATTTTCGTAGAAATTGTTGGTCAATCTTAGTCTTCCTAAAGAAGCATTTACTAAATTTAACAAACAATTGTTGCTGTTGAAGAACTTGAAACACTTATTCTAAATGCAGCAGGTGTTCTTCCCAAGTAGAGTTGTAGACCAAATATTATCGAAGAAAACCAAATCAAATTTTCTTAGATTCACGAGATCTAGAAATGTAGCTGGTTCATTAGTTAGGCCAAAATGCATAACAATGAACTCATAATGGCCATGGTCTGTCTTGAAAGCTGTTTTAAGGATATCAGGCCAAGTCATCCTAACATGATAATATGTAGCCCGTTTAATCAATTTTAGAAAAGGTGGTAGCCCCATGTAGTTCATCAAACAAATCATTAATGATAGGGATAGGAAACTTATCATTTTTTGTAATATCAGTCAACTTTCTGTAGTCTATACTAAATCCCCAACTTCCATCCTTCTTCTTAGCCAATAACATGGGAGAAGCATAGGGACTAGTACTTAGTTGAATTACTCCATTCTGCAATATACGGCTACTAATTTCTCAATTTCCTCTTTCTAGAAGTGAGGTTATCTATAAGGCCTAATATTGAGAGGTGAGCATTGGGAAGTAAGGGAATTGAATGCTTATGATATCTCAATGGGGGCAAGTGTTTTGGTTCTTCAAACACTTCCTTATACCTTTCCAAAAGAGCATGTAATGAATGTTTAGATTCCCCTTCCACAGTAACTAACTACATATTCATCTTCACCCTTAATAAACTTGATTGAACACACAAAAAGGGTGTCTCCACATGACCTTTTCCTGGCCTAATAGCTGTTCAACAGATACACAGTGTACACAGTCAACTCCAACGTCTCCTTTTGATACTCCTTTCAAAAGTGATTGCTTTGCCTTGCATTTGAAAACTTGTTTTGCGACATTGAAATCAAACAAAATAGGATTATGGAGTTTCATCCAATCTACTCTCAATATTATAGTAAAACTTCCCATGGGCTGAAACTATGCCCTTGCATTCTCCACATAAATCTAGGTGACACACTAGAGGTAATAACCTTCCTTCCATATGCATATGTGACAACTATGCTAGATGTTGTCATGATAGGGACATTTAACTTAGCTACCAATCTTATTACTTGAGCCCTTGACTCCCTTCCAATGCATGCATAGACGAAGAAGCCTCTGCATCACCACTCATTTCCTCCCTTCATCCATTTGCACTCCCTTCACTTCACCGTGAACTCCTTGATTTTCATCCCCCTGCATGGTCATCACAGAGTTTTCTTGCATTGGTGGCTAGGGAAGTACCTCACCCCACACCTAAAACAAGGTCTAGGAGATCTAGTGGACATATTAGATGTAGTGGGATTCAGTCTGGTTGGATTTTGGTTAATAGAGGATTGTCTACTGGCTATTGAATTCTTTAAGTGTTTGGAACATATCTATTGGTGTTTGGGTTAAAGCAAGCAAAATTGTTGGTTTTGGAGTTGAAAGAGTAAGGTTTATTATAGGCTTGGGTTCTTCTAGTATTCTTTGTGAATTGTTCTTGGAATTTGGCTATTTGGAAGGCTTGAGATAGGCTATTGGGTTTAAGCATTCTCAACACGTCTAATAGTAGGCTTTCCCTAAGTAAGGCATGACTCTCTCCACTCTAATTCTAACATCTTTGAATCTGCCTTAGTAATCATCCATTCTACCTTCTTGTCTCAGTTTCATCAACTCCTCAATCACATCCTCTAGGCCTTTTTTTTCAAATCTCATGCATAGCTTCTTTTCAAATTCTGGCCAAGAGTGTGGCCCTGCAATTCTAATCAAATTATGATACTAGGCATATGCCCGATCTACCAAAAATAGACCAACTACCCCCATAATCTACTCCGTAGGAACTCCATACACTTATCCAAGTAGTTGGCTCTGATTTGCCATCAAACATTATTAGCTTAGTTTTTGGAACAAGTTGAGGTATATCTGAAGGATCTGACACTAATCCCACACTAGTTGATTCTCTCACATGAGCATTCATTCCTCCCTTAGGACTAGGAAGAATTCCCTTACTGCCAAACACTACTGGCGGATGCCCTACATCTTCACTATCATTGCCAGTCCCCGCTCTACCTTTCTCAAGTACTCTTACACCAAAAATAGTTCGTAATTCCTCCAATAAAGCAACTCTAGTCTCGATCACACTTCTTTTTATTTCTACTCGTAGATCAACATTGAGTTTCTGAGCTTTTTCTTGCATTGTTTGCAGCTGCTCTTCAAACTCTCCCAATCACACCTCTTGATTCACTGCCATCGATCGTGTCATGCTTACAAGGCTATTGTTCCAGCTTTGATACCAATTGTTAGACTCAGGGTAGAAAACCTAGAGTTTAGGTGAGAAAAAAAAAGAATAGGAAAGAATTGAGATGAGAAACAAAGAGCAAGAATGAGAAGAAATGGATGAGAGAATAGTTGAGGAATTACTATTTGGATTCATTGCTTTCTTCATTGAATACAATCATCTCTAATATACTGGAGGTAGTCTAGTAACTACCTCAACAAACATTTGACTCTAAAATTATTTTCCCTCCAAAACTCCTCAGCTCACCACCAACTCATTTACTAACTACTAACCTCTCCTCCCACGCCTATAATATCTAACAATACCACACTTGTCTACTTATCTCAAGTGACTTCCTTTTAGAAAGCCAGGAAATGCATTTTGGGACCAATTTTATGCAATTATGTGAAGATGCTAATGTCTTAGCTATTCTAGCTATCTAATTTCAAGGGATATGAAAAGGCTTTATGGTTAAACGCCCATATCAAGTTCATTCATGAATGGGTTTTTATAGTCCTTTTCATGGTTGCGTTGCAGTTTTGTTTTGTATTGTATATTTTGCATGTGATTGTGGCAACTTTTCTTATCTTGCATTTTTCTCTGTATTTAAGTTACTGCATCCATTATTTAATAGGCGTTAATGTTTTTATCATTTGTGCTTCCTGAGCAGGCATTACATGAGGCTTTAATGAAGCAAGAAGAATTGCTTGCTTATATAGACAGTCAAGAAGCCAAGTATCAGGTAGGGAGAGTAATCTTTTGTTTGTATACCGCTAGGAAGTAGACATGGTCCTGGTCTGGGTTTGGACCAGAACGGGTTAAATCTGAATTTGACCAGAACTGTCTTGAACTGAAGTGGAACTAGACAGACTGATTCAGACAGTTTCTGGGTCAAAATTCAGATTTTTCACCCTTCAATCCAGTCCCAGGTTCTCAGTGTGTAGGACTAGATCTGCTCTTTTAATTGGTAGCATATATAACATAATTATTTTTCTGTTCATATCAGAAAAAGAAGTTTTGCTGGTAAGATGTTTTGGCAATTGAGGGAGAATGCGGTGACGGCAGTAAAATTTATCTTTTGTATACAAAGTTGTAACGTACAAGCATAGCTGTTGGTCATGCTGAGGATACTCTAATTGACTTGAGCTTATGTTGATTGCTAAGGAAATACAGAGACCTTCTTGTAAGAAAATTACCCGATGACAAATATTGTTGGTTAATCTGTTTGTGGTTTGGCTTTTCCCATCTTATTATGCTTTTTTGTTTTCCTTGTGTATTTTTGTCTGATATGAATGGATGTGAGAATTGACAAAGCGCTTCACATATTGATAGTTTGAGGGTATTACTCTGCTTTTTCACTCAAGTCTTTATTTTAAAAAATATATTAAATAATCTATATTTTTTATTCAGATTGTTATTTATTTATTTTTTTTGTTACCTTAAAGATTAAATAATTATTAATTTGAAATTATATAAATTATATAATTAAAATTATAAAATTATTGGGGCCGATCTCCATGCTTGGGAGTGTCAATTGGAAGCTTGTGCGGTGCTCGAGCATGGCCTTTCACGCCGTGCTCGTGCTGATGTGCCAGCGGACATGCGATTCACCGGACATGGTGTGAGTTCTTGGTGGCATAGG